>PVKP010029317.1:0-29155 GCA_004027715.1 Plecturocebus donacophilus
ATCTAATTGTGGAAGCCCATGAGTCATAGCTGAGTGAGTCCCTGCCTGCAAGGTTGTGATTGATGTGTCCCAGGTAAGGGTACCTTGTGATGTAGCCCCAGGAAGACCTGTTTGGGTGGCAATGGTCATTTCTTCAGATTTTGTCATGCCAGCAAAGGTAGAGAGCATGGTGACAGATCCTGTGGAGGTGTCTGGTGACACTGTGGACTTTTCAGTGCCTTGAATGGATGTCCTGCTGGAGGAGGTGACTTCTGTTCTGGAGACCTCAGTAGAAGCAGCAGTGAGTGCTGCATCAAACACAGTGGTTGTGTCTGAGGATGAGCTGATTTTCTGGGAGGTGCTGGTCTCTCTCCTTCTAAAGAACAGGGAGGAAGTTGTCTCAGACTCAATCTTTGTCATCTCAGAGGATCTAGACATTGATGTGGAAACTATTGAGTCCCCTGTGGTGGAAGTGATAACTATTGGAGATGTGGTTTTATATGGCTCTGAGTCAGGTGACACAGTAAGATGGAATTCATGTGGTGAACTGGTGGTCCCCACATTGGTCACTGCTCTGTTTACAGAAGGATGCATTGTGTGTGTATCTGTGGTGGCTTCTGAAGTGGCTGAGGTGTTGCTTAAACTTTGAGGTGAACGGGTCACAGGTTCTAAGCTTGTGTCCATGTCTGTGATCCTCACCAGTGGAGAGGTGAGTACTGAGGTCACAGAAACAGGAGAGGTACTGTGCACTTGCAGTGTGGAAGTTACAGGAGAAGGTGAGGTTGTCACAAGGATAGGTGCCTGAGAAGAGAGAGAGTTGGCTTCTTCTGCAGAGAAAGGGCTTGTTTTCGATACATCATTGAGATCATTGTTCATGACAGTGGTTGCTTCTGAATCTACAAAATCATGAGTTCCAGCTGATGGAGTCCCTGCTGGAATGGCTATGGTTGATCTTTGCAAGGTCAGTTGGCCAAGAGATGTTACCCCAGAAGGACCTGTTTGTGCAGTGATGGTCTTGTGTGTAGATATTGTCAAGGGAGAAAAGTTAGAATGTCTACTGCTAGCTTCAGGTGAAATGTCTGAGGACTTTGTTGACTGAGCAGAAGCTGGCATGAATGTAAGATCATAATAGGGGACTTCTGTCCTGGAGACCTCAGTAGCAGCGCTCATGGACACACTGGAGAAAATAATGTTTGACTCTGTAGTTGAGTTCATCACCAGGGAGGTGGTGTTCTCTATCAATTCAGGAGTCAGGGAAGATGTTGACTCTCTGTCAATATTTGTAGTCTCAGAAAAACCGAGTGTTGACATGGAAACAATAGTGTCCTCCATCGTAGATCCAGTAACCTTTGGAGATGTGGTTCTGGATGGCCGGGAGTGGACTGAGACATAGGAATGTAGTTCGTGCATAAAACTGGTGGTCCCCATGTTGTTTTCTGCTGTGCTCTCTGAAAAGTGAATTGTCTCTGTATTTGTCGAGGTGTCAGAAGTGGGTATCTCACCTGAGAAGCTACTTGCACTTGGTAAGGAGCTGGTCACAGGTTCTGAGCTTGCATCCAACATGTCTGTGGTCTTCATCCTGCCAGAAAGGAGAAGGGAAGTCACAGGGAGAGAAGTGGGGCTACTTCCTGATAGTGTGGAATAAAGGGGTGAAAGTGAGGTTGTTGCAGGTAAAGGCACCAGCGAAGATGGAGAACTGGTTTCTTCCACAGAGGGAGGGCTTTGCCATGACACAGTCACAGTACCTCTGCTCCTAGTAGTGGTCTCCTCTGAGTGTGAAAATCTCTGAGTCACAGGTGGGTGAGTCCCTTCCCAGGAAGCTGTGCTTGATGTGTCCAGGGTAAGGGTAGCCTGTGAGGTAGTCCCTATAGGACCTGTTTGGTTGGCAATGGTCATTTTTGTGGATCCTGTTACAACAGGAGAAGTGGAGAGGCTGGTGGTGGTTTCTGTGGAGATATATGGTGACATTTTTGAATGATCAGGCCCTGAGATGGATGTTCTGCTAGAGGTGATAACTTCTGTCCTGGAGACCTCAGTCGTAGCAGTAGTGGGCACTTCTGAAAGGAAAGTGTTTGTCTCTGTCACAGTGTTGGTCTCTTCAGACATGCTAGTGTCCTTTAATCCAGGAGTCCAAGAAGAGGTTGATTCAGTCTGAATTCTAGTCTCAAATAAAGCAGGAGTTGATGTAGAAACTCTTGTATCCCGCATGGTGAAGGTGGTAGATGTGGCTTTGGATGTCTCTGAGTCAGCTAGGACAGAGAATTGTGATTCATGTCCAGAACTGGAGGTGCCTACATTGGCCACTGCTGTGTTTGTGGAAGGATGCATGGCTTCTGTGTGTGCAGTGTCTTTGTAAGTGGCTGGTCTCTCATTTGTGGTGCTGCTCAAATTTGGAGGTGAACTGGTTACAGGCTCTGGGCTTGTTGTGCCCAACACATCTGTGGTTGTCACCAGAACAGAAGTAGGAAGTGCAGTCACAGGAAGAGGAGAGGAGGGGATGCTCTCTGGTAATGTGGAGGAAACAGGAGAAGGGGAGGTCATGGCAGGGGAAGACATCAGGGGAAACACAGAACTGGTTTCTTCCACAGGGGTAGTTGTCGTCCATGAAACATCTCCAGGAGTTCTGCTTCTAAGAGTGTTTATCTCTGAGTGTGGGAATCCCTCAGATGCAGTTGAATGAGTCTCTCCCTGGAAGAGTGTGGTTGATGTGTCCAAGGAAAGGGTAACCTGTGATGTAGCCCCAGTAGCAGTCGTTTGAGTGGTGATGGTCATTTCTGCAGATTTTGTCATTATGGGGGAAGTGAAGAGCCTGGTGGTCATTCCTGTGGAGATGTCAGGTGCCACTGTGGACTGATCAAGCTCTGAGATGGATGTTCTGCTAGAGGAGATTTCTGTCCTGGGGGCCTGAGTAGTAACGCCAGTGGGCACATAAGAAATGGCAGTATTTGTCTCTGTCGGTGAGCTGGTCTTCTCAGATGTGATGCTCTCCCTCAATGTAGGGGTCAGGGATGCCATTAACTCTGCTTGAATTTGGCTAGTCTGAGAGATATCAGGAGTTGATATGGAAACATTTGTGTCCCCCAGGGTGGAGGTGGTACTTGTTGGAGGTGTGACTCTCGATGTCTCTAAGTCAGCTAAGACAGAGGATTGTGACTCATGTACAGACCTGGAGGTCCCTACGTTGGCCACTGCTGTGTTTGTGGAAGGATGCATGGCTTCTGTGTGTGCAGTGTCTTTGTAAGTGGCTGGTCTCTCATTTGTGGTGCTGCTCAAATTTGGAGGTGAACTGGTTACAGGCTCTGGGCTTGTTGTGCCCAGCACATCTGTGGTTGTCACCAGAACAGAAGTAGGAAGTACAGTCACAGGAAGAGGAGAGGAAAGGATACTCTCTGGTAATGTTGAGGAAACAGAACGAGATGTCATGGCAGGTGAAGACATCAGGGGAAACACAGAACTGGTTTCTTCCACAGGGGGATTTGTCATCCATGACACATCTCTAGGAGTTCTGCCCTTAAAAGTGGTTATCTCTGAGTGTGGGAATCCCTGAGACACAGTTGAATGAGTCCCTCGCTGGAAGAGTGTGGTTAATGTGTCCGAGGGAAGAGTACCCTGTGATGTAGCTCCAGGAGTAGTTGTTTGAGTGGTGATGGCCATTTCTGCAGATTTTGTCATGATGGGGAGGGTAAAGAGCCCGGTGATCATTCCTGTGGAGATGTCGGGTAACCTTGTGGACTGATCGAGGTCTGAGATGGATGTTCTGCTAGAAGAGCTTTCTGTCCTGGCACCCGTGGGCACATAAGAAAAGGCAGTATTTGTCTCTGTTGCTGAGCTGGTCTTCTCAGATGTACTGCTGTCCCTCAATCCAGGGGTCAGGGATGTCGCTGACTCTGTTTGAATTTGACTAGTCTGAGAGCTATCAGGAGTTGATGTGGAAACACTTGTGTCCCCCATGGTGGAGGTGGTACCCACTGGAGATGTGGCTTTGGATGTCTTTGAGTCAGCTAGGACAGAGGATTGTGACTCATGTCCAGAATTGGAGGTCCCTACATTGGCCACTGATGTGTTTGTGGAAGGATGCAAGGTTTCTGTATGTGCACTGTCTTTGTAGGTGATCAGTCTCTCATATGTGGTGCTGCCCAAATTTGGAGGTGAACTGGTTACAGGGTCTGGACTTGTGCCCAACACATCTGTGGTTGCCATCAGAACAGAAATAGGAAGTGCAGTCACAGGAAGAGGAGAGGAGGGGATGCTCTCTGGTAATGTGGAGGAAACAGAAGGGGAGGTCACAGCAGGTGAAGACATCAAGGAAGACACAGAGCTGGTTTCTTCCGCAGGGGGAGTTGTCATCCATGACACATTCTCAGGACCCATGCTCATAAAAGTGGTCACCTCTGAGTGTGGGAATCTCTGAGTCACGGTTGAATGACTCCCTTCCTGGGAATGTGTGGTTGATGTATTCAAGGGAAGAGTACCGTGTGATGCAGACCCAGAAGGACTTGCTTGGGTGGTGATTGTCATTTCTGCAGATTTTGTCATAATAGAGGAGGTAAAGACCCTGATGTTCTCTCCTGTGAAGGTATCAGATTGCATTGTAGACCTATCATGGTCTAGGGTGGATATTTTGCTAGAAGAGATGACCTCTGTGCCAGAGACTTCAGTGATAGTACCAGTGGGGACATTGGACAGTAGAAAAGTCATGTCTGTAGAAAAGCTGGACTCCTGAGAGGTGCTAGTCTCTGTTAGTCTAGGAGTCAAGAAAGATGCTGGCTCTCTCTTAATGTTTGTTGTCTCAGAGGAACCGTGCATTGGCATTGATGTGGAAGGAGTTGGATCTCCTCCAGTGGTGGCGATAACCATCTGAGTTGTAGCTTTGGATGTCTCTGAATTAGCCATTGTAGAGGAATGGGATTCATGTCCAGAGCTGTTGGCTTTCACATTGGTCTCTGCAGTGTTTATGGAAGGATCAATTTTCGCTGCACCTTGACCATCTTTAGAAGTAGCCAGTATCTCATCTGAGGTGCCGCTGAAATGTGGAAGTGAACTGGTCACAGGTTCCAAGCGTGTAGGTAATATGTCTGTGATCTTCACCAGGCCAGAGGTGAGAAGTGAAGTCATAGGAGAAGAGAGCCTATCCTCTGGTAAGGTAGAGGAAACCAGGGAAGGTGTGGTCATTGCAGGCAAAGACAGAAAGGAAGAGGGGGAGCTGGTTTTATCCACAGAGGGAGGACTTGTCCATGATATATCCTTTGGAATTCCACTCATAAGAGTGGTCACATCCGATTGTGGAAATCCATGAGTCATAACTGAGTGGATCCCTGCCTGGGGGGTTGTATTTAATGTGTCTGTGGCAAAAGCATCCTGTGATATAGCCCCATGAGGACTGGTTAGGGTGGTGATGATTATTTCTGCAGATTCTGCCATTATGGGGGAGGTAAAAAGCCTGGTGGTTTCTGTGGAGATGTCTATTGACACTGTGGACTGATCAGGACCAGGGATGGATGTACTGCTAGAGGAAGTGACGTCTGTCCTAGATACCTTGGCAGTGACACCAGTGAGCTCTTTGTAAGGAACAGTGCTTGTCTCTGTGGATGAGGTGATCTCCGGGGAGATGCTGGTCTCCCTCAGTTTAGGAGTCAGGGAGGAAGTTGTCTCAGTCTCAATTCTTGTAGTCTTAGAGGATCTAGGTATTGATCTGGAAATCGTGGCATCTTCCATGGTGGAGGTGGTAACATATGGAGATGTGACTTTAGATGGCTCTGAGTCAGCTGAGACAGTGGAATGTAATTCAGATGCTGAACTGGTGGTCCCCACATTGGTCACGACAATGTTTATGGAAGGATGCATTGTTTCTATATCGGTGGTGGCTTCCGAAGTGGGCAGTATCTCACTTGATGTGTTGTTCAAAGTTTGAGGTGAAATGGTCATGGGTTCCATGCTCGTGCTCAATTTATCTGTGGTCTTCATCAGTCCAGAGGTGGTAACTGAAGTCATAGAAGCAGGAGAGGATGTACTTTGCCCTTGTAGTGTTGAAGTGGCAGGAGGTGAGGTTGTGACCAAGATAGGTGTCAGAGAAGAGGGAGAGCTGGTTTCTGCCACAGAAGGAGGGCTTGTCCATGACACATCCCTGGGACCTTTGCTCATGGGAGTGGTCTTCTCTGATTGCGTAAAATCTGGAGTCACAGCCAATGGAGTCTCTGTCAAGTAAGGCATGGCTGAGGTGTCCAAGAGATATAGACCCTGTGTTGTGGCTCCAGTAGGACCTGTTTGGGTAGTGATGGTCACTCCCGAAGATTCTGTCATTAACAGAGAGGTGGATGGGTTGGTGCTCACATTTGTAAATGTATTGGTAGAAGTTTTGAAGTGATAAGGGCTTGGGATGGATGTTCTGCTAGAGAAAGTGACTTGTGTCTTGGTGACATCAGTAGGAGCATCACCAGTAGACACATGGGTAATGACAGTGCTTGTCTCTGTAGCAGAGCTGGTCACCTGGGATGTGCTTCTCTCCTGAAGTCCTGGGTTCACAGAGGATGCTGTCTCAATCTCTGTGGTAACCATTGGAGATGTGGCTTTGGATGGCTGTATATGGACTGGGACAGGAGAATGTTCAGAACTGGTTGCCTCCGCATTTTTCATTGCTGTGTTTTCAGAAGGATGAATCACCTTTGTCTCTCTGGTGGCTTCATAAGTGGATAATGCCTCACCTGCTGTACTGCCTAAATTGGGAGGTAAACTGGTCCCAGGTTCCAAGCTTATCTTTGACACGTCTGTGGTCTTCCCCAGGCCAGAGGTCTCAGGCTGGAGAACTGAGGTCACAGGTGGAGTAGAGGAGGGACTGTGTCCTTGTGATGTCAACAAAGTATTGGAAGATGAGGTTGTGGCATGTATAGGTGCCAGGGAAGAGAAAGAGCTTGTTTCTTCCACAGAGGCAGGGCTTGGCTGTGATGTATCGTCAGGACCTTTGCTGAAGAGACTTGTCTTCCCTGAGTGTGTAAATCTCTTAGTCATAGCCAATGGAGTCCATGCCCAGGAGGCTGTGGCTGATGTGTCTAAGGTAGGTGCACTTAGTGATGTAGCGCCAGGTGGACCTGTTTGCATAGTGAGAGCCATTCCTCCAGATTCTGTCACGGCAGGGAAGTTAGACAGCCTGGTGATGATTTCTGAGGGCCTGTCTGATGACCTCATAGACTGGGCAAGGAATGAGCTGGATATTCTCTCAAAGGAGGAGGTAATTTCTGTTCTGGGTCCCTTAGTGATAGCAGTGGAACCTGGGGAAGAGATAATACTTGTTTGTGTGGTTGAGCTGGTGTCCATGTAAGGGTTGAAGTCCCTCAGTTCAGTAGTCAAGGAGGAATTGGGCTCTGTTCCAGCCCTTGTAGACTCTGGCCATGTGGTTGTTGATACAGAAAAAATGGCTTGTCTCCTGGTGGAGGCAGTAACCACTGGAGATGTGAGCTTGGATGACTCTGAGTGGGCTGGGACAGTGGAATGAGAAGCATGTTTGGAACTTGTGACCCATGGTGTTGTCTCTACTATGTTTGTAGAAGGGCGAATTGACTCTTTGTCTGTGGTGGACTCAGAAGGGGCATATGGGCTCTCATATAGGCTGCTTTTCCAATTCGAGGATGAAGTAATTGCAGATTCCAGGCTTATAGCTGGTGCATCTGAGGTCCTTAATAAACTGGAGGAGCTGGTAACCTTGATGGTCTCTTCTGGATGTGCAGTTGTGGTGGGAATCTGAGTAGAACTCTGCTCTGCCTTTTTGCTTGTGAGATCTGGTCTTGAAAAAGTAACTCCAGAGCTCCTTACCATTGCAGCTGGTGTGACTCCACTTGTAATGTCTCCTGTAGAGAAGGACAGCTGTGAGGTAGTTGGGCTGATCATCATCTCCAAAGTGAATTCTTGAGGAGTTGTGGCCCCATGAGGAGCTGAGGTAGTGGCTGTGGCTGATGACACAGATTTCCCAGTGTCCCAATCAAGAGTGGATGGAGAATCAGACAGAAAAGTGGACAGGGGCATATTTGGGCCAGTCTTTATACTAGCATAATTAGTAGAAGCCATTGAAACAGGCACATCTTCTGTTTCTGTTCTACTGGGAGTCCAACTTGTACTTGAAATGTCAGTAACTGAGGTGCTCTGGATACGAGAAAAATTTGAGATGGGAGTAGACACAGTTGTAACTGAAGGACTCAATGTTCTCTCACTTGTACTGGTCTCTGTCTTTATGGCTAAAGCATCAGAGGATGGAGTAACCAGGCTGGTTCCAGTGACAGTAATAAGGCCCTTGGGAGTAGACATGGAGTCCAATTCCGTGCTTGAGGCTAAGAATGAATTTGTATGCATTGTCGACATTGTTCCAGGAGAACTTGCCACTTTCAAGTTTGAAGCCATGTCTGTGACAGTCCAGGAATCTGATGCAGCTGTGGAGGACCAGGTGGGAGTGTGCTCTGTAGATGTGCTCCTCTCTGTGGCCAGGGTGCTGTCCATGGTACTCACACCCCCTTCTGGGCTGGATGTGGTAGTCAAGATTGTGTTGGTTCCTATGGTAGTGATGGTGGTGGTGATACCTGGAGTAAGAGCTGTGGCAACACCCATCGTGCTCACTTCCACAGGAGAGGAGGTCTGGGATAGCTGCCCAGGAGTAGGGGCAGTGTCACGGGTCACTACACTTATGACGGCCATCAGAGTCTCAGGCCCTGTTGAAGGGGATGTGACAGACGATGGAGAGCTTGTTTTTCCTCCTGAGACATTGGTGAGGTTGGTAATGCCTTGGTCTCCAGAGGGTAGAGATATTATTGAGGTGGTCTGTGCTGTGGAGGCGACGTGTAATGTGTTTGTGACATCAGGAGATGCACCAAGTGTGCTGCCACTCCCAGATGTCTGATCTGACCATGAGCTAGTTGATGAATAAGCCTCATCCACAGATAGACTTGTCTGTTGTTCAGCTGCCATTGTCTTGTTACTCAGGACAGTAGAGGGAATAACTGTGGTGCTGACCCACATCTCAGTTTTAAATTTGGAGTTATCTACCACTGAGCTCACAGAGTTTGGGCTGGTTACAGGGTCTTCAAGGATATTGGAAGATGTGCTCAGAGAGACATGTTTGCCCACTGTGGTCCCTCCAGTAGAGCCATGCCACATAGAGAAATCCATTCCAGTGGTCTTTGAAATCAGTTCTGGACTGCTTTGCTGACCAGTTCCTGTGGTGCTTCTAGCAGTTGGTGACTCCAGGGAGACAGAGGACGTTGTGGCCAGTGACTGCCTGGTCCTTCCTGGAGTTCCAGAATAAAGATTGGTCCAAGCCTTAGGTGGGGATGGGGAGAGTGAGACCCTGTCTGTAGCCACCATATTTTCTATTGGTGACTTGGTTGGTGATGTGGCTCCTGTGGGCAGATGAGAGAGACTGGTGCTACCACTTCCAAGGTTTGCGGACTGAAGGGTGACTGGTTCCACTGTGGTCTCCATGGGAACAGCTGTTTCTGGAGTCTTCCAAGGAGAATTGCTCGCAGTGAACCTGATCTCTGGGCTGATGCTAGGTTCCTTGGAGCTCATGGTTTTGAGGGCTGTAGACATGTCTGGGCTTCCTGGGGATGTGCCTGTGATTAGAAAGTAAGTCGGTGGAGTATCTGCAAGTGGTACAGAAGATGAGGGTTTTTTTGTTTGTTTGTTTGATGCTGTCATTATTCCCTCCTGGAATTTCTATTAAAACTATTTCCTCCTTCCATAGGAAAGACAATGTTAAGCTTTTAATTCTCACACTTTAAGCCTCTGGACACCAGGGAAAAACAGTAAACATTCCAAGGGAGATTGTAAAGTTAGAGCTTTGACCATCTGGCTTGCTCAGAAGAAATTGCCCCCTGGAGCTCAGTTTTTCCCCATGCCCCATATCAAAGGGCTCTTTGTATAAGGGAGGATGTGATGAGCTAGGTCTTCACCCATGCAGGAGGCTACCCCTAAACTATTTCCACTTTTCTCTTTGGAGCTTGCTCTTGCTAAACCAGTTTCAGCTTAAAACTTTCAGCCTCCTCTAGGAATTCCCAAATCTTAGTTCACTGCAAAGCTACTTAAGGATTTAAGAAGAAAGGGGATCGGGAAGATGAGCTCATTCTTTCTCTTCACCTTCATTTTCTTTCAAATTCATTCCTCCCTCTGAATCCTTTCCCAGTCCTTCAGGAAAATAACAGGAGTGAGAAAAACCTGACATCCCAAGAGCACTCCTGGAGACCCTTTTTCACATTTTTCTAAGCAACTTGGCACAGCCAAGGACTTCAATCCATAATCCTTTCCTCTGTAGTAACAAAGGCAACATTTGCCATCTAAAGTTTACCTGTGTCCTCCCTGTGAACACAGCGATAGTCTCTGATTTAGAAAGATCCTTCACTCTGGAGTAGAAGAAAGTACAGAGAGAATTGACTCTGTAGCATTCTCTCCTGCAGAATTACTTGGCTATTGATCACATAAATTAGTAAGTTGAAGCAACAGAAGTGTTCAGTTAATAACATCTATGAGGAAAAAATGATCCAATATCCTCAGAGAAGAGTAGCAAGAAATCAAAGGAACCTATTTTAAACCTAGTTCTTGCTGGGTGTGGTGGTACAAGCCTGTAATCCCAGGCTTAGGGAGGCCCAGGTGGGCGAATCGTTGGAGAGCAGCCCAAGCAATATAGCAAGATCCATCTCTACAAAAACATGTAAGAAACACACATACAATTAGCCAGGCTAATTGGTGGTGGGCACCTGCAGTTCTAGCTGCCGGGGGAGGCTGAGGTTGGAGGATCATTTAAGCCTGGGGAGGCTGAGGCTGCAGTGAGCCATGATCACGCCTGGGCAACAGAGGGAGACCCTATTTCCAAAAAAAAAAAAAATGCTGTTTAGGCTGGGCACAGCGGCTCACACCTGTCATTCCAGCACTTTGGGAGGCTGAAGTGGGAGGATCTCTTGGAGCCAGGAGTTTAAGACCAGCTTGGGCCACATAGTGAGATCCCATCTCTACAAAAAAAATTTAAATGAAACACAATAAGCTGGGCATAGTTCAGGCCTGTAGTCCAAGCTACTCAGGAGGCTGAGGTGAGAGGATAGCTTGAGCCCAGGAATTTGAGGCTGCAGTGAGTACAGTGACTACTGCAGTGAGTACACATCACTGTACTCCAGCCTGGGTGACAGAATGGGACCCTGTCTCAAAAATAAAAGAAAGAAAGGAGAGAAAGAGAAGGGAAAGGAAGGGAAGGGAAGGTGGGAGAGAGGAGAGGAGAAGAGAAGAGAGAAAGGAAAATAAAAGTTGCTATCAATTTACTTATAAAATAATGAAACTGAAGCCTTTTATATTTTTTCTTCCCAGAATCAATAAGCAGCACTTCTAGTTAGCAGCAAGCTATCCTCCCACCTCATTCATGAATAGCTGAGACTACAGGACTGTACTATGCCCAGCTTATAAGTTTTTTAAAAATTATTTTTATAGAGATGGGGTCTCACTATTGGCCCAAACTGGCCTTAAGGCTTGGGTAAAAAAACATAAAATTAAAATATATTTAAAAATTTAGGAGGGAGGAATTTAAAAAGAATGAGAGCCAAAGAAAAAGAAAGAAAGGAAGGAAGGAAAAATGAAAGGGAAGGAAGGAAAAATGAAAGGAAAGGAAAGAAAAAAGGCTTGGGTGACAGTAGCAGAGCAGAAATGGAAATAAGATCTTTATGTACCTGCTGGACTGGTCCCTGTCCCCTCTGATGGGGAAGGCCACGTGGAATTTCCTTGTGCTGGCTGGCTTGACATCTTTGTGGTGGGCACTAGCATTCCATCAGTTGCTAAAAGAAAAGGGCAATAGGATGACTCAGCTCTCTATTATCTCAGAATGCCAGTTTATGCACTTTCTTTTTTCTTTCTCTCTCTCTTGTTTTTTGTTTTTTTTTTTTTTTTGAGATGGAGTTTCACTCTTGTTGCCCAGGCTGGAGTGCAGATGGTACAGTCTCAGCTTACTGCAACCTCCACCTCCCAGGTTCAAGCAATTCTTCTGCCTCAGCCTTCCAAGTAGCTGGGATTATAGGCATGCACCACCACTCCCGGCTAATCTTTTGTATTTTTAGTAGAGATAGGGTTTCACCACGTTGGCCAGGCTGGTTTCAAACTCCTGACCTCAGGTGATCCACCCTCCTCGACCTCCCAAAGTGTTGGGATTACAGGCGTGAGCTAGTGCGATCGGCCTTAAGCACTTTCTTTACATTGACCGATCTTTCTATTTTGCTTCAACTCAGAGGCTCTAAAGCCCAGTGAGTGAGCTGGACAGCTGCCCAGGTGACCTTCCATCAAACCTTCTAACAGGACATGGTAGAAAGCAGACACCAGGCACTGCCACGAGAAAGACTGACAGATCTCAGATGGGAAGGGGTTCATTTTATAAGTAATCACAAATTAAAATGTGACAAGTGGCCAGGCACAATGGCTCACCTCTGTAATCTCAACACTTTGGGAAGCCAAAGTAGGAGGATTGCTTGAGGCCAGGAGTTTGAGATCAGCCTGAGCAGGATAGTGAGATCCCCATCTCTACAAAATAATTTTTTTAGTGGCCGAGCACGGTGTCTCAAGCCTGTAATGCCAGCACTTTGCGAGGCCGAGGCAGGTGGATCACGAGGTCAAGAGATCGAGACCATGGTGAAATCCCGTCTCTACTAAAAAATACAAAAATTAGCTGGGTGTGGTGGCGCATGCCTGTGGTCCCAGCTACTCAGGAGGCTGAGGCAGGAGAATTGCTTGAACCCGGGAAGTGGAGGTTGCAGTGAAACGAGATCACGCCACTGCACTCCAGCCTGGTGCCTGGCAACAGAGCAAGAATCTGCCTCAAAAAACCCAAAAAGAATAATTTTTTTTAGTTAGCTGGGCATGGTGGTGTGCACCTGTAAGCTCAGCTCCTCAGGAAGATGAGGCAGGAGAATTGCTTGTGCCCAAGAATTCAGGGTTGCAGCGAGCTATGATTGCTCCACTGCACTCCAGCCTGGATGGCAGAGTGAGACTGTCTCTTTGAAAAATAAATGAAATAAAATGGAGTAACATTCTGTTTAGAGCACGGATTCTTAACCTCTTTTTACCATAGGCCCCTTTGACAGGCTTGTGAACCATATGAATTCCCTTATAAAGTAAAATAAAAATATAGAATAAAACATAAAATAACAATATAAAATATTAGATTACAAAGGAAATCATTGTGGATAAAAGCCAAAGCTCACCATTATGCAATATATCCATGTAACAAACCTGCACATATACCCCTGAATCTAAAACTTAAAAAACAAAGAAAGTTATTATATTGAAATGTTGTTATCAAGATCTTAATAAACAAATGTAATATAATAATACAGACACTTCTTTTACTAACTCATTAAGTAAGATCTATTGAAAAGCCTATAACAACCATAATTAAGAATAAAGTCATACATGATATTTAAAAGTGCCTGCAAGGCCAGGCGCAGTGGCCCACGCCTGTAATCCCAGCACTTTGGGCGACTGAGGCAGGTGGATCACCTAAGGTCAGGAGTTCGAGACCAGCAGGATCAATATGATGAAACCCCATCTCTACTAAAAATATAAAAGTTAGCCGGGCATGGTAGCATGCATCTGTAGTCCCAGCTACTCAGGAGGCTGAGACAGGAGAATTGCTTGAACCTGGGAGGCGGAGGTTGCAGTGAGCTGAGATCACGCCATTGTACTCCAGTTTGGGTAACAGAGTAAGACTCCATCTCAAAAAAAAAAAAAGTGCTTGCAACAACTGTAATAGGATGTAAAACTGCCTGGAATTTTTATTGTTAGCAAAGGCACAGGCACTGCTAGGATTAATGTGGTTTGTTTTGCCACCTCTACTCATCAATAAAACAAATGCTAAATTTCAGTTCAAGGTTAGGAAAAATAAAAATGTAGTTTACAAATACCACATGTTCTCACTTATAAGTGGGAATTAAACTTTGAGTACACATGGAGACATGTGTACTTGAGGGTGGAGACTGAGAGGAGGGAGAGGATAAAAAAAAAAAAACTGCTGATCAGGTACTAGGCTTATTACCTGGGTGATGACATAATCTGTATCCCAAGCCCCCATGACACACAATTTACCTATACAACAAACCTGCACATGTTCCCTGAACCTAAAATATTTATATTTTAAATACAAAAGTTTAAAAAATGTTTTAAAAGATGTAGTTTATTTCCAGATTCATCCCCAGCACACTTGGGAAAGGAGCAGGGCATTCTTACTTTCAACCAAGGAGGTCTTGGCAGGTGCTGAAATGCAGCATGCCCGTGTTTCTGGAGAACCCTTTCTTCTGGCTGTGGGATCTGTGGGAGAAGTGACAAGTAGCAAGGATGTTGGGGGCTCAGATGGTGTGAAAGTTAACGTCTGTGTTTCAGCTGTTTTTCTCTCCTCTTCTGTAGTGGTCTGCCTTGAGGCTATCTCAGGAGGCTCCTCCTGGGACATATTTAGCATAGTTGTTGGAGAAAGTGTCAGAGTTGAAGTCTGAAGATGCACCAATGTGTTGGGCCGTCTTGCCGTGGAGGGCCCAAGAAAGAGTGAAGTCTTTCTGGAGGTGAATGCAGTGGGGAAAAGGAAGCTGATTTCTTTCTCAGTGGATAGGCTTGTGGGAAAGGAACTAGAATCAGACCTTGCTGCTTGACCTGTGCTGAAGAGACTTCTGAGTTTTGATGCAAGAGAGGTCGATGTCATATCTGATGATGCCTTGCTTGGGTCTGGATAAGGCATGCTCTCTGAGGCATATCTAGGGTCCCCTGTTCCTGAGGTGGGGACTCTGGGTTTATGCCCTGCTGCAGGGAGGCAGATCCCTCAGGGATTTCAGTAAAACCTGTTGATTGAACTGAGCTTGCACTTATCGCCTTTGTGGAAGTCATCATCCCTGCTCTTGGGCTTTTTTCTGGAGAGCTGGACAGTGGGCAAGATGCTGTGCTTACATCTGAGTCTGGAATAGGTATTTGGGGACTGTCCAGGAGTTGGTAAAGAAGCAGACTTAGTATCCAAACTTGGGACCTCAGAAAAAATCAAAGGTCAAGATGGACTGTGGAATCACCAAAGTTGGGGGAGCTGTAGTCAGTGATGAAAAGGCCTTTGATGGGCTTGAGGAGGCAGAGACAGGTGTTAGGAGCCCTGACTCAGCGCTAGTGGGCTTCACAGGTATCCCGTTGGATGTTGTTGATTGAGTAGCTGTCAGTCTATTCCTGGTGATTTCAGACATGGCTGTAACCTCACCTGGGCTCATGGTCAGAGGGAGAGAAGAAAACGTTTTGGTTCCAGTTGAGTGAGTGGACCCACTTCTGATTTCACCAGAGCTGGCCAAACCCTGACTTCCTGTGGTTAGTGGCATCACAGATGCCCTCTCAAGCCCAGCTGATGAGTCCACCAAAGCTGTTGTCTCTGAGTTATCAGAACTCTAACTAAGTACAAGGGAACCTGTCATTCCTGCAGGCAAAGTAGAAAGTCCTATGGTGATATAACCTTCATAGGTTGTGTTCTGTGGAGTAACAATCTTAGAGGAGGAAGTGGGAGGATGGGGTGGACTTTCTGATACTCCTTGGACAGTGATTCCAGGGATGCTCCTATCCGAGTTACTTTCTGTATTAAGAACCAGTGTATCACCATTTGAAGTCTCTGACGTGGTCAGGGTAGTCTCTGAGTTTGTGCTAAGTCTATCAGAAGCTATAGTTACCAGTGGGGTGGAATCAAAGGATGTAGCTAATGAACTTGTGGGCTCAGTGGCCGTGAGTCGGATGGCTGAAGTGTCCTGTAATAAAGTAAGGAAGGAAGCTCCAGAGAGAGTCCCTATAGTTGGAAGTTTAGAAGGCAGTGTGGACACAGGTGAAAACAAGATGGTATCTGTGACCGAAATCTTTGAGATGAGTGTTGTGTCTGAAGTCTCAGTGATCACCAAAAGGCTCTCAGGAGTAGCTGAAGTTTCCCAGCTTGCTCTAGACATGGATGTAGTTGGGGTCTGTGGTGAAGAATGAATGGCTTTGCTTTCACTCACAGTGAGAAGACTGGCTTCTGATGTAGCACTGGATCCAGTGACCACTGCTGCTGAAAGATGGGGAGTGAAGGCAGTGGCTGGTCCAATATTTGATGCTGGAAGTGAGTGTGTCTCTCCTGCAGGACTTGTCTTGAGAAAGTCCATGGCAGGTAAGTCAGTAGTACTGCCTACACTGGTCCTGTTTCTGGGCCTGGTGCTGGAACAGAAGTGACCACAGAGTTGCTCGAGGTAGGATTTTCTCAGGCAGCTGTGCTGGTGCTGACCACAGTGCTGAAAGTTTCTACTGTACTAAACCAGGCTAATAGGGCCAAACTTGTCTTGACAGTGTGGGTGATTGTAAAGGGTGATAAAGTGGATGGACAGCCACACACATTGGAGCCCCCATCAAGAGAATAGGTCTTACTGGAAATAGATGGAGAGGTGGCTGTATTTGTCTCTACTGTAGATAGGGGAACCTGGGGTTTATCTGAAGAGAAGAGAGATGGAGAGGAAGTTGCTGTCACTCCTGAGAGGCTAGTGGGACTGATGGAGACTGTTTTAGTGACATTCATAGTTGGAGAAGCTGTGGGGTATTGATAAGATCAGAAGAAGGAATGCCATCTGAAGGAAGCTGATTTTTTGTCCATGCCCCAAGGATATCTGAGGTTTTTACTGTAGTTGTACTAACCAGTGAAACTGTGGTGGTCTCTGTGAAACTAGCAGTGAGAACTATGGGAGAAGTGGTTGGAGGAGCAGAGGTGATTATCCTTCTCTCTCCCAGTGTAATGGACGAACTGGCTCCTGTGGGCTTTGTGGACACAGCTGAACTGGTCTAGTCCCTAGGAGTAGGTGTCACTTTTGAAGTCAACTCAGGAGTGAGAAATGAAATGGTTCTAAATGAAAGGGTTGTCCTTTCTGGGAAATGAGAAATAGTTGTGGCTTCAGTCTCAGGGGAGGAGGAAAAGGAGGCACTGGGAATATTCTCACCCCCATTTGAAAGTGTGACAATTGCACCTGATGATACTGTGGACAAGCCAGGTGGACCTGCGCTGTTTACTGGGATGCTTGCTTCTGTATCAGTAGTTGCATGGGACCACAAAGGGATTGACACTGTCCCTGGAGCCTTGCTCATTCTAAAGGAAACAAAAGACTCTGAGATGGAAAGGAATATTGTCCCACTTAATCTGCTCCCTGCTTAAGAGGCTGTGCCTAAACTCTGGTTAGGAGTACTCTCAGATGTAAAACCAAAAGCATCTGATCTAGAAGTTATGGCCATTGAAAGGGGGACTTCAGAGCTGATACTTGCCCCTGCAGAAGTCTTAGAAATACTAATGCCCAAGGATGCATCAGTGTTCAAAGTACTTGGGGCTGTATTCTAGGGGCCATATGTCCCTGTTTCTGGATTTCTTTGCTTAGCAACATATGTGGATGCAGCTGAAGAGTGGAAATTCAGTAGTGGTTGAACCTGGGTTTGAAACCCCAGGATGAGCTGAGGATGGTGCCTTAGATAAACTGGTACTTGGCCAAGTTGTAATAGGGAGAGACATGGTGAGGTCCCATAGCCAGGAAGTGATTTCAGTCCTCTTACTGATTGTGGAATACAATGACTCAAATGAGGCTGGAGAATATGGAGAGGATGTGCTGCTTCCAAAAGAGACTGAATTCTCATGGGTAGGGGAAGCAGATAGTGGCACAGAGTTGACGTATGGACTTGACTGTCTGCCCAGAAACTTTTTCTGAAGAAACTGCATGTAGTCATTGAGTGGACTGTTCAATTGTGACTGTACTGGTCCATGCAATTGTTGGTGGGGTGATGGGAGTATATGTCAGGGGTGCTGCGTTGATGTCTGGTCCTGAGATTATGCCTGTAGAAATGACTTCCTCCACTGGAATGGATGAAAAAGGCAATGTTAAGCTTATGGCCCTGTTTCCAGGAGTGGAAGTCAAAGTGGTCTCTCCATCAGAAGCTGAGGTCTCAGGTGGGGGACATATTGAAGAGGACACTTCACTCCTCTCTGTGTAAGTCATGAGTGTGTGAGTGCTGGCTCCCACAGATAGGGACTTAGAAGAGGTATTGGAGCTCTTTTCCAATCTGGAGGCTCTAGTGATACCAGTATTCAATGGCCTGTCAGTGGCCAAAGTTCCTGTAGAGCTGGTGTGCACCCCATGGCTGAGGTCAGGTGAATCCGTGGTCTTAGTGATGTCACTGAGAGTGAGAGAACTCCATGGTGTCACCTCCATTGACAGAGTTGAAAATGGAAGATCCATAGAGGCAGTTCTGAGTTTTTCTTTTTCTGTATTTTCAGTGCTTCTCAAAGCTATGGACAGAAGGGTAGCTGAGCTGGACTGTGTCCTTGCTGAAGGCTTGGAGATATGATGAGGTCATAACTGTGGTGACCTCCTTGGTCCAAAATGTGCTGCTCCCTATGAATTCTACATCAGGAGTTGGAGGAGATGAGGGTAGATGGATGCTTGTACTCATCTGGCTTTCTTCAGCAGAGCTGGGTTCAAGTGAGGAGGAGGGAGCTGTATTTCCCTGTGTGTTCAGCCTTGGTCTGCTTCCCTTACTAGAATCTGTGACTCCTTCAGTGGTTGATTCAGAAAGGACAGAGGAAACTCTCCTAATGACTGGCTGATGCTTCTTCCTGGAGCACTAGTAACTAAGAGTCCCACTGTCTCAGACATGGAGACAGTGGCTGCAGCACTTCCTCTTTCCAGTGCCATGTTTGTGGATGTCTCAGCTGGGGAGGATGTTCCTATGCGAAGGTGGGTTGTGCCCAGGGCAACTCCACTACCGCTGCTCCCTGCTGTTGTGGTGTCCATGGGCAGAGTGGATTGAATGCTTGTTGCACCAGTCTCAGTCTCTATGGAGAGGGTATCTGTAGATGGTTTCCAAAAAGTGGTTGCCTTGAGGGAGCTCCACCCTTGTATCCTGAGCTCCGGGTTTACTTCAGTAAGAAAGGGAGGGGATGCTGAGGCTGGTATAGATGTTTGATCTTTGAGTGACTGTGTCACATGAGTAGGACTCATTGTTGCAGAATGGGTGTCCTGTGCTTGTGTGGAGTGTTCAATCACACTGGTCTACAATGGTTGTCAGTGGGGTGTTAGGAGCAGTTGTTATGTAGGGAACTGGGCTGGTATCGGATTCTGCAGTGCTGCCCATGGAAGAAACTTCTCCCACTGGAATGAATGAAGAAAACAGATTGGAGCCTGTTGACCTCTTTCCAGGAATAGAATCAGTGATGGTGCCTCCTTCTGGACCTGAGGTCTCAGAAGATGAATGTAGTGAAGAGGACATTTCACTGTTTTTCATTTCAGGGGAGTTTCTGAGTGTAAGGAAACTTTGTGTTTGTTCTTCAATTACTGGATTTGTAGACTGAAGAAACAGGAGTGGCTCTACCTTCCTCTTCTGCAGTGCTGGCTGGTCCCTTTTTGAGAGATGTGAAGTGAAGTGTACGTGAGCTGGCTTCGGTACTTGCTGTGGATTTTGATGTGTGTGAAGCCATTCTTGATGTAGACATCTGACTTTTATACATGCTAGTCCCTGTGATTTCACCGTGCTCTGGTGAAGGAGTAAAGCTCTCTGCAACAGAACTGGGTTCAGGTGAGGTGGGAGTCCCTGTTGTCTATGGAGTTAGTACAGAGCCAGTTATCTCTGTGGAATGTGTGATTCCTCCTGAGGTTGAGTGTGGGAGGTCAGAAGGAGTGGTCTCAAATGATTGACTTGTCATCAATGCAGAAACAGAGCTAGGGGCTACTGTGGTCTCACTTGGGATAGTGGAAACCACAGCATTTAATGTAGCTGATATCACTCTTGTAGATGCCTTAACTGGTGATGTGCTTCCTGGGGTCAAGCTGCTTCTACTTTTGCTACCCTTTTCTGTTGTGGTTTCCATGGGAAGAATGTGCTGAATGGTGGTTGGGTCATGTGTAGAAGTTTTCCAGAGAGCAATTCTCTCAGAGATGCTTCCCACTGTTGATCTGCCTCTTATATTCATCTCAGTATCAGTAGTAGAAGAGGCCAAGGAGGTAGGTGATTTTTGTCTCTGCTCTAGGATTTATACCTGCAGAACTAGTATTCCACAGATGAGTGGACTGTTCAACTGGACCCGAGTGGCTGGACCCAATGGCTCCTGTTGATATGGTTGGAACAGGGGTTCCAGGGAAGACTGAACTCCCATGGGCAGTGTACCTGGTGTCTGCTGCTGCAGAGATGTCTGTGTTAATGACCGTTCCTACTGAGAGGGTGGTGAAACCAGAGTTGAGCTAGTTGCCAAGGTGTCAGGTGTGGGATTGCCAAAATTTGGGGCTGAGGTGCTACCCCAGATAGTTTTGCCTCCAGCTTTAGGGAGCTCCACTGAGGCCTTGGACAGAGAGATTGCAGTCTCCTTGGATCTGGTTTCTGAACTCATGGTGGACCCCATAGAAGGCAAGTGGATAGATGAGATGGGGTTGAGATGAGATGAGATGGTTGTCTCCTCTGAAACCCTCGTAACCTAGGTGATATCTACACTCTCTGATAAATTAGAAGCTGTGTGTCTAGAGGAACTAGTGAGTGCTCTGGGACTGATGCTGGATACATCTGTGGTCGCAGTGGAGGTGCCGAGAGTGAGGACATCCCCTGGTGCAACCTCTGTTAAGGGAAATGAAGATGGAAGGTCCCTGGAGGTAGCTTCACCTTTCTCTGTTTTAGCATTTACAGGGCTAGTATTCAGAACAGAAGAAGAAAGGACAGAGGAGGACAACTCGGTCTGTGCTGTGGCCTCAGTTGTGCCTGAGGCCATACCTGGGGAAACCCTCTGAGTCCAGACTCTGATGGTCTCAGTGGCCGCACTATTAAGAGCTGAAGAGTATGAGGACAGAGGGATTCCAGTACTTCCCTGGGTTCATCCAACAGAGCCAGGATTAAAAGAGGGTGGAGCATCACTCTCCTGTGTGGTCAATGTGGGGCTGCCTCTGTCCTTGGATTCTGTGACTCCTCTAGAAGTTGACTCAGGGAGGGCAGAGGAAACTGTTGCAATGGATTGTCTTGCCTGTCTTGGAACACTTGATCCCAGGGCAGTAGTGGAGGTAGAAAGTAGGAGAGTTTCCATATCCATAATTGTATTTATGGATGTCTTAGCTAGAGCCTTGGTCACTGCAGGAAGTTGGGTTGGGTCTACTGCTGCTGTCTCCTCTCATTGTGGTCTTCATGAGGGAGGTAGATTGAAAGATGTCTGGTCCAGTTGTGGCCCCATGGATGTCTCCTTGGAAGAAGTTCCTTCTAGAATGCTGGTCATTGGAATGGTGACCCCAGGGACCACCAGAGTAGCATGAGGAAGGGAAGAAGAGGCTGGAAACATGGTTGATTTTGGGGGAGACTGTGTCTCCCCTCCAGGACCTGTCTTTTCTGAATCTGTGTTCTGGATCTCAGTGCTTGCCAATGATGTCATTACAGCAGAGATAGCAGTAGATATTCTCAGAACATCAGAGACTCCAGGGATATGTTCACTGGGTCCTGTTCTTTGGGGGCTGTCTGTGACTCTGAGCAATTCCACTGGGGTGGATGGCAAGACTGAAATCAGGCTCCTTGTCCTACTGTCAGTAGTAGTGAAGCCCCAGGTGAGGTCCAAAGCTCCACTCCAGGTTGTCTCTCTTGATGGTATTGACATACTCACTGAGGTTCCAGATTCAGAGTTGGTCTCACCTGTTTTGCTTATGGACACAGGAGTGACAGGCACCAGGGAGGAAGAGGGGACAGAAGTAGTAGTCCTGATGAAGCTGGTGGCTTCAGGACTCATTGACAGATCAGAGGTCAGAGGATTGGATAGGCTGGCATGTGTTTAAATGCTCATGTTGGGTCTATCTGAGGTCCCAAATCTCCATCTCCAAATTCTTCAGCAGAAGGGACATCCAGCCTTCTGCTGATGGATTTGGAGATGGAGGATTTAGAGTGGCAGATGTATTGTCCTCTGTTTCTGAGCTGGTAGCACTATTGCTCAAAGAGATGGTAGAAAGAACAGCTGAGCTGTACTCTGCCCTTGCTGTGACTTCATGTGTGCCCAAGGCCATGCTTGTGGTGGCTCTCCTGGTAGATGACGTGTTAGCTCCTGTGATAAGAATAGAAGGAGATGAGACCACAGGGACCCCAGTGTCAACTTTAGAACTTGTCTCTGGGGATAAAGACAGAGCTGAAGTCCCCTGTGGAATCACAGTGGCTGTGTTGAGTCCTGCCCCAAAATCTACGGTTATTTTAGGAGTTGACTCAGGAAAGATGGAGAAAACTGTCATATGTGATTGGTCGGTTCTTTCTAGAATGCTTCCCTCAAGGCTGGCCTTATTCTCACCTGGAAAGGTAAAAAATGGGACAATTTCTGTGTCCACTGTTATATCTGTAGACCTCTCCTGGGATCTATGTTCCTTTAGGTGAGTGAGTGGTACCCAAGATGCCGCTAACATTGGTACCAGCTGCAGAAGTGGAGTTGATGAAAGTGGTCATTGGTAAGATAGATGTGGCAGTTTTAGCCGTCCTGATGGCAGTCACTGTAGCTGTCTGTCTGAGAGAAATCCCCTCCTCATATTGATCCCTAATGTGAAAAGCACCCTTGTACCTTCCAAATGTGGAAGATATTTGCAGAACAGTCAATGTCACTGGGCTTCTGCTGGGCAATCCTGTGACTATAATGGGTATTTGTTGAAAGAGGAACATGATGCAGGGAAGACCTCCTGACTATTCTCAATTTCTCATGGGACATAGATTAGGACTTCAAAGCTTCCCCTACTGAATGAAATCTAGAGATGCTGCTTCATCCCCAGAATGCTGTCTTCCCATACCAGGCTGTCAGTTTTGAGGAAGTAAATGATGATCAGGGAACTTCCATCCTATCCAAGAGTAGCAATGCTTGCTGGTTGCCTTTCAGAGTAACACTCAAGCGCAGAATTACCCATGAAGAGAGATTTTCAAATTGCAAGCTGCAAAAGTCCTCATCCAAGGCACAGTCTGATACAACAAAGAACCTCTAAGAGTGCAAAGGGATTTTTCTTGGTTTTTATCCTTTTACTAAAGATCAGTTGAGTACCAAATCAATATGTCTGACTGTGTAACTTATTGGATGAACTAATAAATGAATGAAGAGAACTTCAGGATTTCTCTACCCTTATCAAAGATCTAATTTGAATGAGATGATCACACAGCATATTCTCCTCATATATGACTTGTGAGACCAAGGAAAGAAATCAAGATGGCAGCTACTTTTCCATCTACCAGGAGACAAGCTCACTTAAGGCAACCAATCATTCTGCCCATGATAAACAAGTGAAAAACACATTACTAAGACAGGTCCAACTGGAATTACAAAGAAGAAGTAAGGATGAGATATCCTCATACCTGTTGTAGTGGCAGGTGACCTGGGTTCTAGAGAATCACTTGTTGACCACGGAATGATACTCTTAGCTGTTGAGCCTGGGGTCCTGCTGGAAGGCTCCACACTCCCAACAGCCTCTATTGGAAAAGATGAAGAAGGTGATGTGGTCAGTCATTTCAGAGAAAAGAGGTAGACACAGAGATCACATACTTCTCTTCTCACCATTCTTACTAAGCAACGTCTTCAACCAGGGATATTTAGGGGAGCTCCTGGTTTCATATTCATGGTGGACTGGTTCCAACTATCAATTAGGGAAAATGGCAAAAGGATGATAAAAATGGGTCACCCTACGAAGAAGTTGCAAATCCTAAATATAAAGATGGTATTATACCGTATGATCTGTTAAAGTGCACTTCTCCTTGTATATCCAGAATAATCAAGAGCAAGGACTTGAATAAAACATTGGTTTTTATACAAATGTTTATAGCACCATTATTCACAATAACCAAAATGTCCATTTATGTATGAATATATGGACGAAATGTGATATATCTATATAATGGCATATCTATTATTCAACCTTAAAAAAGAAAGACATTCTGATACATGCTACAGCATGATGAACCTTGAAGACATTATGCCAAGTAAAATAAGTCAAACACAAAAGGGCAAATATTATTTGATTCCACTTATATGAGGTACCTGGAATAGTCAAATTCATAAAGACAAAGTGGCATAGTGGTTACCAGGTGCTTGGGGGAGGGAAAAATGGGGAGTCATTATTTAACTAGTATAGAATTTTATTTAGTTAGGGATAATGAAAAATGTCTTGAGATTGATGGTGGTAATGATTACACAATAGTGTGAATGTAACTAATGTCACTGAATTGTACCCTTAAAATGGTTAAAGTGGTGATAAGTTTTATAAGAGATATATTTTACCACAATTAAAAGTTTTTTTAAAAAATGTGGTATTCCTTAAGGATGGCTACAAACCAGGATGTGGATCTGTGCTTCCATAACTATGGACAAATGTAGGTGACTTCTATAGTAAACTAAGAAACTACACACAGGAAATAGCAGTGGCCACCCTGGCCAGTTAGACATCTCCCGTCATCCAGAATCCTGAAGCAGTACAAGTAAGAGACTTTGTGAAACAAAGCGAAAGATTCCTCACCATCACCAGTGACTACCCAACCAAAGACCAGAAACTCATTTCCAAGAAGGTAGAATCATCAGGTCCTTACTTGTGAATGAAAGTGAGCTGTCAAGATGAGGAGCATAGGTGCTTCCTGACCCAGTAGTCTGACTTTTATTGGTTATAGCCTCTGCCAGTGGAGAAGTGAGTGTCCAGCGGGGGCCACTGCCAGCCTCAAAGGAGGTGGATGTTCCTGATGAAGTTTTGGCTGAGCCAGTCTCCACTCCTGGGCTAGTGTGCTCCAACCCCGGGCTTCCTGAGGAGGAAATAGCCTCAGCAGTGTGGCTTGTCTGTGCCAGAAGGTTGGTCAATGCTGATGAAGAGATCCAAGTTGGGATTGTGGAATCCAGGGAAGATGCCCTAGGACCTTCTCTGGTGGACAGATCAAAAGAAGCAGGACTGTTGTGAATGATAGAGGACATATGAATGGAGGAACTTATTTCACCTCTAGAAGAGGAGCTGGACCACGAGGTGGTGGAGCTTGTTCCTGCATCCTCTTCAGTGCCCATGGAAGATGTGATCCCAGAGAGAGCCATGGGAGATGTTGTGCCTAGTGGTCCAGGAGCCAAAGAGGAAGCTGACACTTTCTCAGTTGACATTTCCTTAACTTTAGGGAAGAATAAAGTAGAAGCTGCCGTTTCACCCACTGTTGGGGGAACAACCAATGAAGTGGTCCTTTCTGGGGAAACAGAGGAGGCTGAAGAAGGAAATCCTGACCCAACCCTTCTCATGGTCACTGATGACTCTGACCAGGGGTCACTTTGCCTTCTGGAAGTAGTTGCCTCCGAGGAAATTGAGGACCCAGCAGTGCTTGAGGTCAAAGGCATAGATGAACTCCATTCAGCAAAACTCGTTCCCAAATCTACTCTGGGTTTTCCATAGCCAGATGTCTGTGTGACCCCTCTGTCAGTTTCCGTAGAGCTGAAAATGGCAGCAAGACTTTGCACCTCTGTTGACCACCCCGGAGAAGAGCTTGTAACATCTTGAGATACAGAGTTGACTGGTGTTGTTGCCTCTGATACAAGTCTCCTCCTGGGCGAATGGGGACTTTGTAGTAAAGTGATCAGTACTGCTGAGGATGTGGGCTGTGTAGATGGGAGAGTAGAGGTTGGAAGAGGTGATGAACTCTTCTTGGCTTCTGTGCTGTGGAAGCCTGGAATCCTAGATTCAGGTACATCAGTGCTGTATCTAGCCCATGAGGATGTGACACCTGTGGTTGCAGTGGATGAATACATTAATGAGATGGATGGACTTGGTTCTGGGCCCATGCTGAGTTCCTGGAAGACTGTGACTGGGAGAGGAGCTAAGTCCCCAGTTGTGCCCAAACCCCTGAATTCTAGATGTTGATCCAATGTGGTTGAACCTGTATTTTCAATGGCACTGGTATCTGACTTTGAAAGTTCATGAGAAGGTGTGGACACAGGTGGAAAAATAGCAAATGTTCTCATGGGTGAACCTGGACTTGAAATGTCAAGGTCTGTTGAAGCCATTTCTTCTGTCAAACTGGTACTCCGCCTTGTTGCCATGGGGAGTGTGATTGTGGTCTGCTCACTGGTGGTGAGGACCATGGATTCCTGTGGGACATCAGAAGTCAGTTCCAATGTTCCGCTTCCAGTGGTAGGGGATGTAGAGATTACTACAGAGACAGGTCCTGGGGTTGACTGTGTCTCAAATCCAGGTGATTTTTCTGCCAAATTTGTGTGATGTAATTGAGTGGAGTATTCAGTTGTGTCAATGTTGGTCCATGCTTTTGTGGCTAGGTTGGTGAGATTGGGTGGACTTGAGATTTTAGGACTTCCAGAGTAAGCAGCTGGGCTGGTGGACTCTGTCTTTGGATGATTGTCTGTGGTTCTGAGCATCCTCACTGAGTGAGGTGTAGAGACCTGAGCTGAACTTATATCCCTAGGATCTGTAGTGGTGATGTAGGTGGTGGGGGCCCAGGTACTACTAGTGTTAGTCTCTCCAGGAGCTGTCATCTCAGGTGAGGACCCAGAAGAGTAAGCAATTTCATTTGTCTCCATTCCGGCTGTTGATACATGAATGTTGGTCTCTGTTGAGGGGAAGGTGAGAGGTGTATAAGAGCCAGTTTTTACTTCGGAAGCCATGGGGAGGTTGATGGTGCTAGGACTTTCTGAACTAGTGTGTACTCTGAGGTGGACGCTGGGTGTGTTTGTTGATTCAGGGCAGATGCTGAGGGTCGGGAGTCCCCCTTCTGATGCCTCTATTGATGTGGCTGGAGAA
Organism: Plecturocebus donacophilus; assembly: GCA_004027715.1. NCBI lineage: Eukaryota > Metazoa > Chordata > Mammalia > Primates > Pitheciidae > Plecturocebus > Plecturocebus donacophilus. The sequence continues at coordinate 26,751 of PVKP010029317.1, forward strand.
GGAGAGTCCAAGGGAACCAGGGTGCTTTTCCCCATGGCAGTACTTGTTGGAATATTATTTGGTGTCAAGGAAGTCATGGAAGGTAAGTCAGGTGTATTCCATTGACTCATTTCAACTGTGTCCTTTGTCATACTTGTGATGACTCTCTGGGTTGAAAAGGTGGAGCTCATTGTGACTTTGGAAGTAGGAGCAGGAGGAGATGTGACTTTGAGAGTAGGAGCAGAAGGAGATGAGGACAAGATGCCAAGCCAGGTATTTCCAGCAGAGTCATGCTCAGGAGATGGAGGGTGAGTTGCAGTCACTTGTAGAGTTGAAGCTGAGCTGGTTCCATCTCTAGGTATTGTAATTTCTCCAGACGTTAAATGATAGAAGTCATCAGAAAATGTGCCAACCAATTGGCTTGTTCTTCCTGGAGTGCTTGAGCCAGGAGCATCCACAGACTGAGATGGAGATACTGACATTGAGACACTTTCTTTGGCCATGGTAAAATCTGTTGATGTCTCAGAGGAAGCTGTGGTTCCAATGGGCAGGTGGGTTGTGGCCAATCTTCTTTTGGTAACGTAGACCCTTACAATTGGGATGTTGGTAGAAGCCATAGCATAAACAGTGCCTGGACCATTCGCGGTCTCTGTTGTGAACATGGCTGTTGATGGTTCCCTGACAGAAGCTGCTTCCATGGAACCAGTTGCTGGAGAAGTGAACACCCTGGTTGATGCAGGGAGTCTCTCCATTTTCACGCTAGGACTAGTCTCCACCCACCGTGTGTGCTGGGGTTCACTAAAGTGCTGAGCTGTGCTATCACTGGTCCATGAGGATGCTGGTGAGATGCTGGAAGTGGTTGCCCTCAGGGTGTCAGAACTCCCGTGAGCAGCTGTACTGGAACTCTTCCTCCCAGAGGTGCTGCCTGTGGGGCTGAGCTCTCTTGTTGGGTGGGATAAAGAGACCTGAGATGGACTTCTGATCTTCCTATCAAGGGTGGTAAAATTTGGAGTGGGGCCCAAGGCAGCAGTCATTTCAGTCTCCTCTCCAGGAGCTGAGGTCTCAAGCGGAGTCATAGATGCATTCAAATTTCCTTCTGTTTCCTTTCCATGCATGGAGTAATGGGTGTCAGTCTTCTCTGAGACTAAAGCGGTAAATGGAGATGTGGTTGTCAGCGCTGAATTGCTGGTGCCACCGAGGGCACCTGGACTCCCTGACCATTCTGAAGCCAAAGTCTTGGTTGTGTGGGTGCTGGGTATATCCGTGGTCTCAGTGAAGGCACGGGAGGTAAGGACACTCGCTGCTGTCTGCTCTGTGAATGTAGATGGAGTCACCAGAGAAGAAATTGTACTTCGGGCCCTTTCAGCACTTGTTTCTGCATTGCTTAGTGTCATGGAAAAAGGGATCGCTGAGTTGAGCATTGTGCTGGTTCTGGCCTCAGCCATCCCAGGAGACATAGGGGAGGTGATACTCTGGCCGAAGAATATGCTAGTCTCTGATATTTTATTATTGAAAACTGAAGCAGATGACAGCAAAGGCGCACTGGTACTTGTTCTGCTGTGCCCTGGGGAGCCAGGTTCAGGAGAGGAGAAGGGATATCCAGTGGCTGATGAAGTCAGTTCTAGGCTTGTTCCGGCTCTGGAATTTGGGGTCTCTCTAGATGATAAGTCAAGAAAGGAAGAAGAAACTGTCCCAAATGATGGGTCTTTTCTTCCTGGAGTATGTGAGTCCATAACTGTGGTCTCAGCTAGAGTCATAGACACTGGGACACTTTCCTTGGATGCAGTCGAATCTGCAAATGTCTTCATTAGAGATGTGATTTTTGGAGGAATATATCTTGTGTCCCAGGGGGTCCCTGTGCTGTCACCTTCGGTTGTTGAGGTCTCAGTGGGGGCTGTGTACCTTTCAGTGACTGGGCCTCTTGTGGTCTCTACAGTGAGTGTGTATGTCGATGCTTCTTTGGTAAAATTTCCTTCTGTGGAACTGGCCCTGGTGCTTGGGGAACTCAATGCTGAGACCATGCTTGTAGCAAGGGAGTTCCTAGAGGGAGTTCCATTGACCTGGGGACTCGGTGATGGGCTGGTTCTTTGCTCGGAGTGTGTAATTCTTCTAGAGGTTGACTCAGAGAGAGCAGAGGACATCACGCCCAAAGACTGAGTGGTTCTTCCCACAACTGAAGATGAAGGACCGGCCAAGGTCTTAGCTGGGGAAGTAAAGAGCAGAGTATGTTCCATCACCACAATCACACCTGTAGATGTCTCATGTGACAAGGTGGCTCCTGTCAGCCCTGAACCCATTTCTGGTGTGGCTTTAGTGCTGCTGCTCCCTGCCATCCAGGAGTGGGTGGGAGAAGGTGACCCAGGAAGGCCTGTGGGTTTCAGCATGGATGGGTCAACATTTGCCTCTAGATGGAGGTCTAAAAACAA
>PVKP010029318.1:0-29153 GCA_004027715.1 Plecturocebus donacophilus
GTGGTAGTTTATTATTTAAAATTTGATTCCCTAAAACAGAGGAGAAAAACTACACCCAAGTCATCGGGGGCAGAATTTTCTCTCGGACATGAAAAAAAAGGAAGAATGAGGCCTCAGTGATAGAATAAGGAGAAAAGGAAAGCTAACAGAATTATTTCCAGGGGTGTACACTCAATTAGAGTTCCTTGAAGTCATTGGTCACTTAGCCAATGGAGAATATTATCCACCTTAAGAGCAACAGGTCTAAATCATTGCATATCACCAACAGGAGTCTAACAAAACTGGTGAGTTTACAGTGAAGACACAACCACATATAGGAATGACAGACAAAGGATGGGTGCCTGGAGGGATGTTTCAGAGTGTCTTGGCTAAGGTGTACCTGTATAAACCCCGAGCCTGGTCACCTCAGAATTTTCAGTAATGAGATGAATCACCGTTATGCCTTATGATGTCCCCATGGAACCGCAGGTGAAGGCCCATGCAAGCCCCGTAGCCTTCCAGCCATGGGACTACATATATACACACTCACTCTCTCACTCACACCGGGGTTATGGAAAACAACCGAAAACTAATACCAGAGCCTCCACACAATCAGAGGTGACGGAATTACCAGAGCCTCCGCACAATCAGAGGTTACAGAATTACCAGAGCCTCCGCACAATCAGAGACAACCTGAGCCTCTAGTGAGGTAACCTGAGCCTCCGGAGAGGAAACCTGAGCCTCCAGTGATGTCTCACGGTAGGCTTGCCTGATCAGAGTTGCAATGACCGCGTCCGGTCCCCCGACTCAGGCCCCCTGATGGACCGGTCCCCAGACCTGACCTACCTCCGGGACCCTGAGGAATTTCAGGTGAATGTCAGCCGGGCAGTCGCTTATCCTCCACAGGGCTGGAACTCTGGGGTCCTGGAACATCACAAGGGGCACCTTCCCTAGAGGTCCCCGAGGTGGGAGTGGCTGCCTGGGTGAGACTCTGAGACGGCTTTTGTCTGGTGATGGATGAAGATAAATCTCGGTGGGACCTCCAAAATGTTGTACTGAACCGAGCATAGAAAGTCAACACCAAGACAAAAGTATGCCAAATTGCAGGGTGTTTATTGCCAGCAACCACGGAGGACTCACATCTCTCCAACCCATGGCCCCGAAAAGAGGGTGTAAGACCTTTTATACCTGTAAAAATCACCTTGGGAGTGAAGGTGAGGGGTAGGGGGTGGTGGTGGTGAATTCTGTCAGTCATCTTCTGGGCGGAGATGAGGAGTTTGGGCGGGATTGGGGGTGAGGGCTTCAGACATTCTGAAGGCTAGTGAATTTGCGAATCACCTGGGCAGAGAGGGTGAGGATGTGGGGCTGCAGACATTCCAAGGGTCAGGGGACTTTTGATATTCTGATTGTTACTTAAGCGGTTAACAAAAGTCAAGATAAGCATTTGTTTATACATTGTCTGGGTAAGGTGGAAATTACAAGTCACAGGGGCCAAGTTGGCGTGGGTTTGGGCTGCTTGCCTGTCACATTAGCAGAGAGAGCAGTTTAAACAGAAAGCCAAGGTATGGTTGAGGTATGCAGTTTTATGGAGCTTTTACCATGTCACATACGGAAATTGATTAAGGTGTTCTAATTCAGATTAAGGTGTTCTAGCTCGCTGTATATAATCTCATACCTTACTTTGGAGACAAGGGACCTGTCTAGGGTCTCCTCTGGGGGCCAACCTACCCTAAATGCTGGCCAGTCTTCCCTGCATAAAACCCTTGATTTCTCTGGTGTCATAGTTACTTTATAATTCCCACTAAATCCCTTCTTGAAATTTTTCAGCATGATTTCTAAAGGGGTGGGCTTGCTATGGGAGTGACCCATATTAACACTTCAAAGAAACAATTCCCAGTTAGGTGAGTGTTAGTTCACTCACAGTAGTTCCCACCTAGCAAGACGCAGCACAGAGCACTCTCCAATTTACATTCACTTCAATCCTTTTACAATGCCCAGAGGCTTCTTCACTCCGCCTTATGTGGCTGTCTCTAATTCTTACAAATTGCCCAACGCATGAGTCCCTTCCTAATGGGCTCAATCCCTTTTATGATTGATTAGTCCAGTTGGACACATCTACACACACAGACACACATTCAGTTGCTCTCCTTAAAGCTTCCAAGGTTAGTTACAGAGAGAGCTACCTTTTCTTCACTCAGACTTATGTGGCTGTCTCTAATTCTTAACAAATTGCTCGACACATGAGGCTGTTACAGCTTTTGAAGAAAAAAGATTTGAGAGTCTCAAGTCTCCTGAACACCTCTTGTTGGGCCAGTTATAGAGGTAGTCACTACACTATTTCCCAGCCTGTCTGCTTTGCGTTCATGCGCGCATGCTCTCTCTTGCTACACACACACACATACTTTTTTTTTTAAGACAGAATTTTGCTCTTGTCACCCAGGCTGGAGTGCAGTGGCATGATCTCAGCTCACTGCAACCTCTGCCTCCCGAGTTCAAGGAATTCTCCTGCCTCAGGCTCCCAAGTCGCTGGACTACAGGCACCCACCACTATGCCTGGCTAATTTTTGTATTTTTAGTAGAGACAAGGTTTCCCCATGTCAACCAGGCTTGTCCCAAACTCTGACCTAAGGCAGTCTGCCCACCTCAGCCACCCAAAGTGCTGGGATTACAGACCTACCACTGCACTAGCCTGGTTTGCTATATGTTTTTAACTGGACCATATGTTGATTAAAAATAATGATATATCCCTGAAGATAAGTTCAGGCTACTCATAATACTGTTACTTGAAATTAGCAACTTGATGTCAAAGAAACAGTGTTATCTGGCATTATATGTGTCATGTTTCTATGTCATCCCTGACCTCTAATAATTTGTGAGACTGTTTCATTCCCTCAACAGCCAACACACATTTATAGGGAAACAGTATGTATTTGCTCCTGATTCCTTCACATACACAGTAAGATACATTTAGTAAAAAAGAATTATATTCACAATATTTATTTCTTTCAACTAAACTGTGATCAAGAGGTATATTGGGATGTTACTGATTGTCAAATGTTATGATCATCCATAGCAAAACATTTTATCATTGGCCAGGCACTGTGGTTCACTCCTATAATCCCAGCACTTTGGGAGGCTGAGGCAGAAGGATTCCTTGAGTCCAGGAGTTCAAGACCAGCCTGGGAAACATAGTTGGAACACGTTTCCACAAAAAAAAAAAAAAATTTTTAAATTGTCCAGCCATGATGGTGGGTACTTGTAGTCCCAGCTACTCAGGAGGCTGAGGTGGAAGGATTCCTTGAGCTGAGGAGGTCAAGGCTTCTGTGAGTCATGATTGTGCCTCTACATTCTAGCCTGTGCAACAGTGTGAGACCCTGTCTCAAAAAAAAAAAAGACTTTTCTTGCCACACATATAATTTTTGTACAGTCATTACTAATTACAGTGCACTTTTTAAACCTGTATCATCACACAAAATAACTGCTTAATTATATGTAAGACATGATTAAAGTATGGTATTTTCATTCAATGGGACCACTTAGAAAGAATGAACTAATACTAATTTCTGCCTTTGATGTCCAAGACCAAGTAAGTATAAAAAGTGGGGTTTAGCATTTCTAGTTTTTATTTAAGTTATGTATGTTTGTATTTATGGATTGTTTCTCAAAATGCCACTAAGAAACTGCTAGTAATGGTTGCATCTGGAGAGGGAAACATTTGAATGTATGCCTTGTTTCTATTTTTTAAAACGTTAAATTTCAAAAAGTCATATAATGTTAACTGCTTCTCCCTATATCTTTAAGTTTTCCGTGATAAACAGAGCCAGCAGTTTGCTCTGCTTTCTCTCAGAGCTTCATTTTGTAATTAACTTTGTGACTTCTTTTTGATAATATGAATTTACCTATTTTGCCAAGAAGAATATTAATAATATTTTTTAAATGCAAGTTTAATATAAACAAAAACATATAAATAGATTAACTGAAGTGAGGTGTGTCCAGTTAGTGGAATGCTAGCTAAGAATAATGTACTTTTAGCATTTGTCTACCTTTTAGAATATAATGACTATTAAGCAGGTAACAAGATTTCTGTAAAAATTATACATTTCAAATATATACAATGCATGAGAAGAAAATTTTGTTCCTTTTTTACACCTCTGAAAATACTAAATGGACTTTAAACCTCTTGCTAGACCACCAGCAGCCACGATGAAACACCAGGAATCATCAGTGGTTTACAACCAAACTTGGAGAAACACTATATTAAGTGATTCTATAACCTCTCATTCTGTAAAACAGTGATTCTTTATGAGATACACAATTATATATGTATTTTCTATATATACATATATATTTTATATATATATATATCTTTTATACATACTACACACGCACACACACACACACACACACATATATATATATATATATAGCAACAGATTTCCAGGGCCCTACTCTAGAATCTCAAGCTCTGTCATGTTTTTAACAAAGAATCCATAGATAACTTTTGATGTATATTCTTAGTTATAAACTATTGTATGGTAACCCTAGGTTACTTAGAACTAGCTTCCTCCTCTTTCACAATCTGTATCTTTTTTAGTGGGGACCTGGAACTATGTCAAGAATCTAAATGCTTAGTGGTTTTTAGCAATTCTCAATGGGACAAACAATAAGAGAATGTGTTTTGATTGTCATTAGGGCATTGGGGTGCTGGTCATCTTGCAAAGTATGGCACAGTCCTATACAACAAAGAATTATCTTGTGACCTGTATGACATCTGAATATTTCATCAGACAAAATCTACAGATATAAATCAGTAGTCTACTAGTGTGTAATACACATCTTTTTATAAGTTATCCAAAATGCTGAATAACTTGTGTCCTTTCAGAATTGAATACTTTGAAATCTCGGTCATGACCTAAACTATAAATTTGCTTACAGTTGCTTATAAATTATTTAGTAATTTGACTGTAAATTTATAAAAGAATAGTAAGACAGCTGTGGGAGGAGCACAGTGTTCTTGAAATTCACATTTTGATTTTTTTCTAGAAGAGAGATATGTTCAATATGCAAAGATTTCACAGATCGTTAAGGAAACATTTAATCAACTAATTTCTAATCATTCAGAATGCCTGAAATACAGCAATTCATTGGCTGCTTTTATAATTGAAAGAGGTAAGTACAAATATTTGGGATCTGTTAGAAAAACTAATATTGTAATAATCTAATAATATTTTAGTTAACTATCTTTGCCCCTGTTTGCAGTGGTGTTGCATTGATTTGAAATGACTTTTTCTAGTAAGTATGGGTCATTAAACACAAAGGTTCTCCAAGTTAGAGGTAAAGCACACTGACCAGGACCCAACAGTGAACTGCAAAATGGGAAAAGTTCTAACATTTTAAACCTTAGCCCTGCTGGCACCACTACCCTCCTGAAATCTAGTCCTCAATAATGACATTAAGAATAGCATCTTTTCTTCATTTTCAAGGAAAAAAAGACTGAAATGTGGAAATCTTATTCCTGTGGACGTAATGTGTTTCTGTGTTCTTCTGTTAACCCTTTAATGTTCTGAGTTTATCATTAATTGAAACAATTTGAGTCTTATATTCATCTCTGAATTAGATATTATAAATTACATAGAAACAATTTGAGATTTGGTTCCTATTCTTAAGGAGTTATGATCTAAGTAGGCAGAGTAAATATATATACTAGTTGAAAGTCTAAGATGATAAAAAGTTAAAATTTGTTTTCCATAATGCAAAAAGTGTGTGACTTAAATTCATAGGAAAGAAATGATAGGGTTTAAAATCTTTTGGAATAGGCGAGACTTAAGCTGTAACTTTAGGAGTTGATAAAATTTGGATAAATAGCAGAAAGGAAGACATTTTTGCAGAGGAAAAAGAATGATGGAAGCAACAGTAGGAAAACTGTTTATGGGGCAATGAAGTAAATTTATTGCTAGTACAGATTATGTACAGGAGTAATACAAAATGCAGTTAGATCGATAAGATAGTGCCAGATTATGGAGTGGCTTACAAACCAGTCAAAAGTTAAATTTAATAAGATCAATCAAAGCTGTGATTTCAAGCAATGATAGACAGTCGGCTATAATTTTTGGGAACATTAATCAGTCTCAGCCCTGCTACTTAAATTACTTTGGGGAAATTATATACTTAACATCTCTGTGCTGTAATTTTTTTCTCATTTCTTAAAAATAGAGATAATAGAAACAATAACAACCCAACTTCATAGAGTTGTTAGGATTAGATATGATAATGTCATTAAAGTATTTAGCATAGTACTTGGCATTTAGTAAAAGACCTAATTTCATTTGTAATAATTAAGATAAATTAATGTTTAAACAATAATTGACAATTTTTTAAAAGATTGCAGGGATTGAACCTGAATTATGGAATCACAATTATGTGGTTGTAATGGAGTACATACATTAGAGTTGAGATGGGAAGGGAAAAATATATTTTTTTGAAAAATGTATTTAATAAGGTAAAAGTAAGTAAATGATAGAGGAAGTGACATGAATAAAAAGTAATATCAACATTTAAAGTTGACAGAGGATAATCATATTTCCTCATCCACATGGAATCTAGAAGCTAGTGTGAAGCTGATTGGAGAAGCACATGGATAAGAATAATTAATGTAGTTTTAGATAACATGAGTGTGAATATAAGAAGGAAAAGCCTGAGTGAAATCAAATGAACATTCCTGGAGTAACTCACACCATCAGTACATACTTAAGATGTATGATTAGAAACTTTGTCTTACTTTTTTTTTTTTTAATTTCAATAGTTTTGGGGAACAGGTGGTGTTTGGTTACATGGATAAGTTCTTCAGTGGTGATTTCTGAGATTTTGGTGTACCCATGATCCGAGCAGTCTATACTGTACCCAGTGTGTAGTCTTATCCCTCACCCCCCTACTGCCCTTCCCCCCGAGTCCCCAGAGTTCATTATATAATTCTTATCCTTTTGTGTCTTCCTAGCTAAGCTCCCACTTGTGAGAACATATGATGTTTGATTTTCCATTCCTCAGTTACTTGCCTTAGAATAATGGTCCCCAACTCTGTCCAGGTTGCTGCACATGCCATTATTTCATTCCTTTTTAGAGCTGAGTATTATTCCTGGGTGTGTGTGTGTGCGCGCGTGCACATGTGTGCACCACAATTTCTTTATTCACTCATTGATTGATGAGCATTTGGGCTGGTTCCGTATCTTTGCAATTACAAATTGTGCTGCTATAAACATGCTTGTGCAAGTGTATTTTTCATATAAAAGACATTACCTCTGTGTAGATACTCAGTAGTGGGATTCCTGGATCAAATGATAATTCTAGTTTTAGTTCCTTAAGGAGTCTCCATACTGTTTTCCATAGTGATTGTACTAGTTTACACCCACCAGCAGTGTAAAAGTGTAACTTCCCTTTACACTATATCTGCATCAACATCCATTATTATTTTAATTTTTAAATTATGGCCAGTCTTACAGGAGTAAGATGGTATTGCATAGTGGTTTTGATTTGCATTTCTCTGATAATTAGTAATATTGAGCATTTTTTCATATGTTTTTTGGCCATTTTATATCTTCTTTTGAGAATTGTCTATTGGGATTATTTGGTTCTTTTCCTTTCTGATTTGAGTTCCCTGTAGATTCTGGATATTAGTCCTTTGCAAGATGCATAGTTTGCAAAGATTTTCTCCCACTCTATGGGTTGTCTGATTACTCTGCTGATTATTTCTTTTGCTGTGCCGAAGCATTTTAGTTAAGTCACATCTATTTGTCTTTGTTTTTGTTGCATTTGCTTTTGGGTTCTTGGTCATGAGCTCTTTGCCTAAGCTAAAATGTAGAAGAGGTTTTTTCCAGTGCTATCTTCTAGAATTTTTATGGTTTAATATCTTAGACTAAAGTCTTTGATCCATCTTTAGTTGATTTTTGTGTAAGGTGAGTGATGAGGATCCAGTTTAGTGTTCTACATGTGGCTTGCCAATTATCCTAGCATCATTTGTTGAGTAGGGTGTTCTTTCCCCACTTTGTGTACCTGCTGTGTCGAAGGTCAGTTGACTCTTAAGTATTTGGCTTTATTTCTGGGTTCTCTATTCTGTTCCATTAGTCTGTGTGCCTAGTCTTATACCAATATCATGCTGTTTTGGTAACTACAGCCTTGTAGTATATAGTTTGAAGTCTGGTAATATGATGCCTCTGGATTTGTTCTTTTTGATTAGCCTTACTTAGGCTCTTTTTTGGTTCAATATGAATTTTAGGATTTTTGTTCTAGTTCTGTGAAGAACAATGATGGTATTTTGATGGGAATTGCACTGGATCTGTAGATTTCTTTTGACAGTATGGTGATTTTCACAATATAGATTCTACCCATCCATGAGCAGGGGATGTGTTTCCATTTGTTTCTGTCATCTATGATTTTTTTCAGCAGTGTATTGTTGTTTCCCTTACAGAGATCTTTCACTACCTTGGCTAGTTACATTCCTAAAAAAAAAATTTTTTTTTTTTTTTTTTTTGGCAGCTGTTGTAAAGGGGGTGTAGTTCTTGAGTTGATTCTCAGCTTGGTCACTGCTGGTGTATAGCAGAGCTCCTGATTTTTGTACATTGATTTTGTATCCTCAAACTTTACTGAATTGTGTTTATCAGATCTAGGAGCTTTTTGGATGAGTCTTTAGGGTTTTCTAGGTATACGATCATTTCATCGGTAAATAGTGACAGTTTCACTCCCTCTTTACTGTCTTGGGTGTTCTTTATTTCTGTCTCTTTTCTGATTGCTCTGAAGCTGGGACTTCCAGTACTGTGTTGAATAGAAATGGTGAGAGCAGATATCCTTGTCTTGTTCCAGTTCTTTCTCAAGGGGAATACTTTCAACTTTTCCCATTTCAGTAAAATGTTGGCTGTGCATTAGTCATAGATGGCTTTTACTACCTTAAGGTATATCCCTTCTATGCCAGTTTTGCTGAGGGTTTTCATCTTAAAGAGATGCTGGATTTTGTCAAATGCTTTTTCTGTCTATTGAGATAATCACATAATTTTTGTTTTTAATTCTGTTTATGTGGTATATCACATTTATTGACTTGCATATGTTAAACCATTTCTATATCCCTGGTATGAAACCCAGCTGATCATGTTGTGTTATCTTTTTATGCTGCTGGATTCAGCTAGCTAGTATTTCGTTGAGGATTTTTGCATCTATGTTCATCCAAGATATTGGTCTTTAGTTTTCTTTTTTTTAATGTCTTCTGCTGGTTTTGGTATTAGGGTGATACTGGCTTCACAGAATGTTTCAAGGAGGATTCCTTCTTTCTCTATCTTTTGGAATAGTTTCAGTTAAGATTGGTACCAGTTCTTCTTTGAATGTCTGATAGAATTCAGCTGTGATCTGGTTATAGCCTTTTTTGGTTGGCATTTTTTTATTACTGCTTGTTATTGATCTGTTCAGAGTTTCTATTTCTTCCTGGTTTAATCTAGGAGGGTTATATATTTCCAGGAATTTATCTATCTCTTCTAGTTTTTGTTTGTGTATGTGAAAGTGTTCACAGTAAACTTGAATGATCTTTTATACTTCTATGTCATGGAGCAGGGTGGTTGGTTCTGTTATGAGTTGCTGTAATGGCTTGAGTTGGTTGGCCTCCAGCCAGGAGGTGGCGCTTTCAAGAGAGCATCAGCTGTGGTAGGAGAATGGGGGGATATAAGCTTGCCCTATCTTAGCCAGGATAAGTATTCAGTTTTCTCTGGCGATGGGTGGGGCCGTAGAGTTCCCAAGAGTGTCTTTTGTCTTCAGCTACCAGGGCACGTAGAGAAAAATCAAAAACCATCAAGTGGGAGCAGGGTTAGGAGGGTCTGAGCTCAGACTCTTCTTGTGCTGTGGCCACTGTGGGGGATGGCAGGATGGTTCTCAGGCCAATGGAGTTATGTTTTAGGGGGGATTATGACTGCCTCTGCTGTGTCATACATGTTACCAGGGAAGTTGGGGAAAGCCAGCCATTCATCCCCCCACCTTGGATTCTGCTCAGGAAAATTTGTGCTCAGTCAAAATTATTGCAAACTTCAGCTAGAAGCTTCCTTTAGCCTGTGGCCCCTCCCCAGTTCCACTGGCTGCCTTACCCAAGGATCTCTGTGAGATAAAGCCAGGGATGACTTTCATGGGCTGGGTACTGGGAGTGCCTACAGGGTTCTTCCTGCTATTTGTCTTCTATTTTTCTTGGCTCCCTAAATTCGTTTCATCTCTAGGTAAGGTTAAATCCTTCTCCTGTGATCTGGAGTTTTAGATTCCCCGGTAGAGATGTGTATTCGACGGTAGACATCCCCCTCTCTCCCACCACTTTGGGAACTCATAGTTTTCCAGTTATCTCACAGTTTGCAGTGGCAAGCTGCTGCTTTCAAAGGGTCTGTAAATTCCTTTGGTCTTCCTGGTATGTTCCTGCAGTGGTTCTTGGAGCAAAAGTTCATGATGTGAGTCTCCACAAGCTATTCTGTTCGTCCAAGTGGGAACTGCATGTTAGTCCTGTCTCCTATCTGCCATTTTCCCCCATACAAAAATCATCTTACAGTTTTTAGTTGAGTCTGTAAGCAGCTATCATATCTAAATGTCCTTCCCTCCCCTGCCACCAAATATGTATTCTTTACTGCATTTGTATCCATCTTCTCTACTGTGACAATAGAGGAAGCATCACTCTTCCTATAGGCTAATTCTTTCACTTAAATTCTGATTCCATTCCTTCTCACATCTTGATAAATTCCTTTTTTTGGTTAACTCTTCTTTTTCTAGCAGTAACAAACTTGAGTATCTCTCTGAAGCATTGCAAGTTGAGTTACAGAGCTGAGAAAGAAGCTCAGTTCTTAGCTACATTATTACCCTTTACAAATCAGAGCTTATGTCACCATTCCAGAACTTATACTGACACTATATTTAAGGGAAGATTAACAGACCTAGTTACTGAGTCAGATTCAGCATTCATAGTGTCACGTCCGTATCCTAGGAATGAAAGCAGAGTCTGTGCATGGGTGTCTCTGGATAATATAGCTTTGCTTTCATCTATTCAGTATTCTGGAATGCCTGGCTTCCCAAATTTCCATCCTAAAAATAAAACAAAAAAAAAAAGCCTCCTTTAAACCCATGACACCTTTCTGCTTAATCCAATCATGGTATCATCAAGAAGATCCTGACAACCACTGTGTCTACTCTTCTTCAACTTAGTTTTTCTTTTTCTCCACTGCTTCTTGGAAACTAGCCTTGCCAAGGTACCCACTCCCTGCATGTTTCACAATCCATTGGATTTTATTACCTATTTGACTTTCCAGAAACATTAAACACAGTTTACCACACCTTGTTTTTTTCTACCACAATATCCTCCTGGTCTACCTGCCCTCCACCCTACCCGCCCCCTAATATTGACAACAAATTTCAAATATACAATACATTATTATTAATTGTAGCCTCCGTGCTCTATATTAGGTCTCAGTTATTTGTTTTACAACTCCAAGTTTGTAACCTTTGATCAGTGTCTTCCCATTTTCTCTGCTTTCTAACCACTAATAACCACCATTCTACTCTGTTTTTATGAGTCCAATCTTTTTAGATTCCAGACATGAGTGAGATCATGCAGTGTTTGTCTTTCTGTGTCTGGCTTACTTCACTTAACATAATGTCCTCCAGGTTTATTCATATTGTTGAAAATGGCAGAATTTTCTTCTTTTTGGGGGTCAAAAATATTTCATTTTATATATATGTCACAGATTATTCATGTATTGAGACATTTAGGTTGTTTTTGTATCTTGTGGGAATAATGCTACAGTGAACATGGGAGTGTGGATACCTTTTTGGATCTTAATTTCACTTCCTTTGGATATATACACAGAATTGAGATTGCTGGATTATATGGCAAGTTATATTTTTATTTTGTTGAGGAATCTCCATAGTTTTCCACAATGCCTATAAAAATTTACATTTCTGCCAAAAGTTTACATTTCTGCCAAATTTAGGTTCTTTATATCTATATCCTCACAAAAACTTACGTTTTGACTTCTTTATAATAGCCATCCTAACAGGGTGAGAATACCTCATTGTGATTTTGATTTGCATTTCTCTGATGATTAGTGATGTTGACCCCCTTTTCATATACCTGTTCTATGTCTTTTGTAAAAGAAAATGTCTTTTCAGGTTCTTTCCCCATTTTTAAATCAAGTTACTTGTTTTTTACTATTGAGTTGTGGGAGTTACTTATATACTTTGGATATTAACCCTTTATTGGAGATATGATTTACAAATGTTTTCTTCTGTTCCATAGTTGTCTTTTTATTTTGTTGATTTTTTTTTCGCTTTGTAGAAAGGAAATGTAACCCAAGATTGTTTTTACTTCAGTAGCTTTCCCATAAACTTTTCAGCATAATATATAACACCTCTTTCTCCCAACTTCATCTTACACCATTCCCTTCACTCCACTTACTAGATCAGCTATACTTCTCTCTTTGCCCAGGAAAGAAGTAGTCTTCTGTCTTTGCCCAGGGTGGTGTGCATATGTTACTTCTTTTGACTAGAAGAATACTCTTTGTCTCACTGGTGCTGAAAGTTAAATTTCAGCTCGTTAGGGAGGGATTCTGCAACTAGTCTGCATGAGATAAACTTTTCTCTCATAATCTTCACAGGAGCCCCATAATTGTTTCCTTCAGAGCACTTACCACACTTTAGGGTTTGTTTAGTCTTTTTTCTGTCTTCTCTGCTGGAAACCTCATGAAGGTATGTCTTGCTCAACGTTTTATTTCTAACATCTACTTTAGTGCCAGTACTTGGTAATAGCTCACCATTTGTTGCTGAGTATTAGGTTGGTGCAGAAAACAAAACATGACAAGAACTGCAATTCCTTTTGCACCAGCCTAATAGTAAAAATGCTTTAGGTAGTTGTGACTGTAGAACTGAACTTTGAAAAATGAAAACTCAAGATTTCCTGAAGTAAGAGATAGAATGAGGAGGATATTCAAAGGGGAACATGGGGGAAGAAAGAATGAACTAGTCACTGGGCAATGGAAAGGCCTACTTAGAATGTGAGAGGAAAAAAGACTGCCAATTTGATTGTATATTTTTGGCGCATAGAATTTCCAGGAAATTTCAAGCAAGGCACAGCAAATTGTGAATGGAGCAAAGCTCCTGGAAAAAGAATAAAGGTTTTGTTTTTTAGGAGAGCAGCTTCAGTAGAACAGAGAAGGAAACTAATTTGGTTTGTAGCGTTTGAGTAGATTAAGAAAAATTAGAGACATTAAATATAGATAATTTAAGACAGAAGCACAATGGCAAATGAAGTGTCTTAGAACACCAAAATCATCTAGGACATAGGCATAGTCAACAACTTCATGACTAAAACACCAAAAGCAATGGCAACAAAAGCCAAGCTAGACAAATGGGATCTAATTAAAATTCAGAGCTTCTGTACAGCAAAAGAAACCATCATTAGAGCAAACCGGCAACCAACAGAATGGGAAAAAATTTTTGCAGTCTACCCATCTGACAAAGGGCTAATATCCAGAATCTACAAAGATCTAAAACAGATATACAAGAAAAAAATCCATTCAAAAGTGGGCGAAGGATATGAACAGACACTTTTCAAAAGAAGACATATATGAGGCCAACAAACATATGAAAAAATGCTCATCATCACTGGTCATTAGAGAAATGCAAATCAAAACCACATTGTGATACCATCTCATGCCAGTTAGAATGGCAATCATTAAAAAATCTGGAGACAACAGATGCTGGAGAGGATGTGGAGAAATAGGAACACTCTTACACAGTTGGTGGGAATGTAAATTAGTTCAACCATTGTGGAAGACAGTGTGGCGATTCCTCGAGAATCTAGAAATAGAGATTCCATTTGACCCAGCAATCCCATTACTTGATATATACCCAAAGAACTATAAATCATTCTACTGTAAAGACACATGCACACGTATGTTCATTGCAGCCCCGTTTACAATAGCAAAGACCTAGAACCAACCCAAATGCCCATCAGTGATAGACTGGACAAAGAAAACGTGGCACATATACACCATGGAATACTACACAGCCATAAAAAACAATGAGTTTGTGTCCTTTGTAAGGATTTGGATGAATCTAAAAACCATCATTCTCAGCAAACTGATAAAAGAACAGAAAACGAAACACCGCATGTTCTCACTCATAAGCAGGTATTGAACAATGAGAACACGTGGACTCAGGGAGAGGAGCATCACACACTGGGGGCAGTTGGGGGGTGGCTAGGGGAGCTACAGTGGAGGGTGGGGAGGGATAACATCGGAAGAAATGCCAGATATAGTATGTACCTATGCAACAACCCTAAACCTAAAGTAAAATAAAATTCAAAAAAAAAGATCAAATACATCTAGATGTAGACGAAATAGCCATATTTGAAATCTAAAGACATTTGGTAATTCTGTTGATTATGGTAAAAATTTAGATGTATTATAAAACATCTGCCTTTTTCATTGAGATACTACTTTTTAATTTTGCTTCTTAGAAGACTCTAAGACTCTTATTTTAAATTGTGGAATTATTTTTTCATATTTTCAGTTAGTATATTATACAAAATTAAAAATGGTGTGGTTGGGCATGGTGGCTCATGCCTGTAATCCCAGTACTTCGGGAGGCCGTGCAGATCACAAGTTCAAGAGTTCAAGACCAGCATGACCAACATGGTGAAACACTGTCTCTACTAAAAATACAAAAATTAGCCAGGCATGGTGGCATGTGCCTGTAATCCCAGCTACTCAGGAGGCTGAGGCAGGAGAATCACTTGAACCCCGGAGGCAGAGGTTGCAGTGAGTCAGTATCACGCCACTGCACTCCAACTTGGGTGACAGAGCGAGACTCTGTCTCAAAAAAAAAAAATGGTGGGGTAGAAGTACGAGTTGAACATAGGGAAGAGTGGTTAAATTAACCTGCTACTGTCTACCTTTTTCTTTTAGCTGGACAGCTTGAGGTTGTAGCTATAGGCACAGGTGAATACAATTACAGCCAGGGCATTAAGCCAAATGGAAGAGTATTGCATGATACTCATGCTGTCGTTACAGCAAGAAGGTCTCTTCTTAGGTAAGATAACACATATATTAATGTTATTAAATATGAATGCTGTCAGCCCAAAGTAACTTCATGTAAATATCTTCATTTACAAATGGAATTTTATTGATCATAGAGACAAGGATGTCACATTTTCTTATCTTAAGTCATCGGATTGATTCCATGTCACCTTTGGAATGTTTGTAACTGCAATGTCTAGTCATTGGATTTTAGTGGCTTCTATTATTGAGACCCGTGAAGTCAGAGTGTGTGTGTGTGTGTGTGTGTGTATTACAGGGAATTCACTTTTATTGCCCAGGCTGGAGTGCAGTGGTGCAATCTTGGCTTATTGCAGCCTCTGCCTTTTGAGTTCAAGTGATTCTACTGTCCCAGCCTCCTAAATAGGTGGGATTACAGGCATGCAGCACCACACCCAGGTAATTTTTTGTATTTTAGTAGAGACGGGGTTTCACCATGTCGGTCAGGCTGGTGTGGAACTTCTGATCTCAGGTGATCCACCTGCCGTGGCCCCTCAAATTGCTGGGATTACAGGCTTGAGCCACCATGCCCAGCTGAACTCAGTTTTAAGAATCCTACAATCAGCTGAGCACGGCAGCTCACACCAGTAATCCCGTTGTGCTGTCAGCTACTAGCTCTTATTTAGTTTGGTTCTTTTAAGCATTAAACTGACTTTATTTACCATTTTCTTTTGGATATTTTCAAAGACACACAAATGAGAATAGGATAACAAATTCTCATTCAGCTTCAGTAGATAATTAGCATTCTGCTGTCTTTGTTAAATATCTGCATTCTCACTTTTTGTGTTGGTGTTTTCTTCACTAGAGTATTTTAAGACAAATTTAGACATTCTTACCTGAAAAAATATAAATTTGTATCTCTAATAATGAGGAAATAATCCAATAATCTTAAAAGTCATTCAGCAAGACTATGAGGGTAATACAGCTCATTGCCTTCTACCCCTCTCGGAGCTTGTGGAATTGTTTGACCTTTTTAAAAGCTACCTCTTTTGTGTTACTGATTCCTGTGCTTGGCATTTTTATATACTGGTGCTTAATTTTTTACTACCTATTTCTGATGATGGGATTCAAGGAAGCATATCTTAAAGTCATGGCTTATTAAACAAGCGAAATAGTATTTGTCCTTGATTTGATTAGTTGTAGTCTTTCAGATCTTCCCTTTTTAAAAAAAAAAGTAAATTTAAAATTTTTAAATTATTGTGAATATATAATACTTGTGCATATTTATAAGGTACATGTGATATTTAATACAAGCATTATATGTGTAATGATCAAGTCAGGGTAATTGGGATATCCCTCTCCTCAGTCATTTTTCATTTCTTTGTGTTAGGAGCATTCTAGTTCCACTCATTCAGTTATTTTGAAACATGCAATAAATTATTGGTAACTGTATCTTCTTTATTTCTTAATACAACTTATGATGTTCATTGTATTGTTCCTATGCTCTTTTTTTTTTTTTCTTTAAACCCATTAAGGAGCATGAACCACAGTTTTTGTGATTTTTGTAATTGGGTAGGGAAGGGGAATAGAAGTAAGGCAAAAAGTTGGCACTTCATCTGGAAGGCTGGGAACAGAACTGTCTGAGGAAGAAGGGAGGAATCAGTAGAGAAATGAGTTTTTTGCAGAATGTGATAGTTGGAAGACTCAAATGTGAAATGGAAGTGGAATAGTAGAGAAGGAATGGTGTTTTAAGGAATGGTGTGTTACAGGGCAGACTGGGCTCCAGTTGGGAACTTTCAAGAAGTTTGTTTCATTAAATAAAGCTAAGATGAGTTCTTACCTGTGTCAAAACTTTTGACATTCAGGGACATTGCTAGTGACACATATGGACATGATCATTAAGATGCATCTTTTATAAAGTTTATTACTTGACAAAGTTATAACATTTATTTTAGGTACTTTTACAGACAACTTCTACTCTTCTACAGCAAAAATCCTGCTATGATGGAAAAATCAATATTCTGTACAGAACCAACTTCTAACCTACTCACTCTTAAACAGAATATCAACATTTGTCTTTACATGAACCAGTTGCCTAAAGGATCAGCCCAGATTAAGTCACAGTTGTAAGTATTATAGAAGTTGTTTTTAAAAGCAAGTAGGATGGCCATGCCATAACATTCTGACTTCCTATAGTAAATAGAACATGTAAATTCTAATTACTCATATTTTTCATTCAGCCTTGAGTTGTTATATCTGGCATGCAGGAGACCCCAAATTCTTTCCCTTCCCCTCAGTCTAATCTATTATTTCTACAGGTTGAGCTTCCCAAATCCAAAAGTCTGAGATTCAGAATGCTCCAGAATCGGAAACTTTTTGAGCACTGATATATGACGCTCAAAGGAAATACTCATTGGAGCATTTCATATTTCAGATTATTGGATTTGTGTTCAACTGGTATGTATAAGGCAAATATTTCACAGTGTGAAAAAAAAAATGTGAAACACTTCTGGTTCCAAGCATTTTAGATAAGCAATACTCAGCCTGTACTTAAAAATCCCATGTACTTCACCACATTTTTTGCTATGCTATTTTTTAAAAAATATTCTACTTCTTTCTACTTTTAAGACCTCATAAACCTTAGGAAGTACGGATTTATGCAGTGTTCACATACAAATAGAAGAGTTAAGAAAAACATTAATCTATGGCCAAAATATTGCTTTGATGAATGAATATCATCAGGTGGCATAACATTTAAACAGTACAAACAAGAACAAAGAAGACAGTAAAAGTCACCTTAAGTCTGACCATCTAGTGGTAATCATGAGTAATATTTTAATAAAAAATCCCTCTATTAACACTGTTGAAAATAAGGTCAGTGTTCTCTAGAAAAAAACTTAAAGAAAAATAATTTTGCATTTTTTGAAGATGACTCTTAAAGAAAAGGTGAGTTTCCCTTTTTTTCATTTCTTCATTTTGTAGTTTTTAAAAATGTTCATACAGAGGAAGGAACTAATTCACAAACTATGATGGGATAAAAATTAGTGTTTCTTTTATTTTAAGGGACATAAAGTGGTGATAATATGAAAAATATCTCTATTTGAAGCTCTAAATGTGGTTCATTTCTGTTTTATATTGCTATTATAGAATAAAGGCACTCCATTTCTACTTTGCTTTCTTGTGTCTGTTTCTGTTACTGGAATTAAATGTATACTGGGAAGTTAAACATGTTAGAGAACATTTCTTAGGTACAGGTAGATTTTGGTCTGTCACCTTTGTTTTTTTAAAAGGAAGAAACTTTCTTTTCTTTCTCTAGACGTCTTAATCCACATTCTATATCTGCATTTGAAGCCAATGAAGAACTGTGTCTCCACGTGGCAGTTGAAGGCAAAATTTATCTGACTGTTTACTGTCCTAAAGATGGTGTTAATAGAATAAGCAGTATGTCCTCAAGTGACAAATTGACAAGATGGGAAGTGCTTGGTGTACAGGGAGCATTGCTGAGTCATTTTATACAGCCAGTTTACATCAGCAGTATACTTGTTGGTGAGTGCGATTTCAAAACCTCGTGGCCTCACTCACTAAGCAAATTCTCTGTATTTTACTTATCAGTATAAAATTAGCTTTTGTATATGCAAAACTTTATTTAAAGTCAAAACACAGACGCATTTTGTAGAGCTGTTGGTTTCATGAAAAATTATCAGGGAGAATGAACGGATTCCAAAGGTGAGAGGCAGAGATTGTGGGATAAAGGTGTCATAAGTTGTAGTGACCAGCCAGCTGGAAAAGGAAATTGCAGAAAGAGCTCCTTCTGTTGCTTTGGGAAAGATGAGAGACACAGGGAAATGAGGGAAAGATCAGAGAAAAACCTTGGTTGTGAAGCTTATTTCTGAGGCCTTTCAATTTTCAAAGCACTCAGCATGCTGGTTTCATATTTTGAGGAATTGTTTTCTGTACCCCAACATTATTTTAAAGGTTTACTTTTCAGAAAGTTTGCAGAAACAGATTTGATGCTGTGGTTGTTCTGTAGATACTTTTTTTTTTTCATTTTATGGTGGTAGTCTTTTTAAATTTAAAATATGGGATCTAGGCTTTTCTTCCAAAATACTTCAGAAATGTTTATCCAGAAGTTATTTCCATCCAGAGGTCCTTTTCATATACTGATTTGATTTGTATAATTGAGTATAGAGAATCCTTCCTAGTGAAGAAATCCATTTTAAATACAGTTCATTGACTTTTAAGAAGCAATTGATAACCTTAGAGAATCTGTTATTCAGTCCTTTATTTTTTTCTTTTTCAGATCACATTTAGAATGTTAATAAAATACTTGCCTGAAGTCAGTCAGTTTGCTTAGTGATAGAGCCTGGACTCAAACCCAGTTTTCAAAACTTTTCATGCTGCTGCTTATGATAGATTTTTTTATATATTAATTATTGTCAGATAAGGTCTTCTATAGTCTTTGATTAGACTTAACCTTTGACTTTAACCTTGGAGTTTCATGTTATTGCAGATCATTTTGAATGAATCAAATCAAAAATTTTAAATTATATGATATCATTTTAGAGAGATATTTTCTAGGAACAAGATTGAGCCTTGAGATATATTAAAATCATACCTTAGATATAGTAAATTATTAATGCACACATATATGAAGGGAAAAGTAAAATTTATAATAAAATATTTATAAGCTTTTTTCTATTATATTAGGTTTTATACTTCCCATTAAGGCATCTAGGTAAACAATTTGATGTTTAAAGCATTTCATGAAAAATTGGACTTACAGGGTTTTTTTCTTCCTTTTTCCAATTTTTTTTTGGCACAACCACTATCATTATTTAATTGCAAAGTGTAATGAATAGGTTTTTTTTTAATCCTTATTATCTACTGTTCATTATAGATATATTAACCATTCCTCACACCTTATTTTTTTCCAACTTTTTTCCTGTGCCCAAGTATATTTTTTATATGATTAGTTTTCATTTGTCACTCTTGATTTGTCTTGATCATTTGTCACTCTTGATAAACACTTAAGGAAGTGTTTAGAAAAAGGATGTCAAAAGCAATACATGTCTTTTTTACATCATTTTCTAGTGCCCAAATAGTCTTAATGTGGCCCTAGTAACCATCTCAACAATTTTAATGATAAGGATGCAAAACTTTGTGAAATATGTCCAGTGGTTTACAAAGACTCTGTTGATGCCAGAACATCTGATCTTCTGAGGAAGAAAGAGGTCTACTTTAGAATTACTGTTTTTTAAATAGGAATGACTGCTTCCTAACTTCCATTTTAAGTTTGATGCAGCTCACTATTTTTTAATAGTAAAATTTCATCTTTTTGAGGTCTCTCCTTCAATAACTATCATAACTGAGAATTCAAAGCTTTTGATATTGGCACAATTTTAACCAGAAATGGTCATTTTTAAAATTATTTTACATTGTTAAATTGGAGCATTGTGGTATTGGAAAAGTTGCAATTTGTGGCCCTTAGATGTTTGAAAATAACTCATTTTCACCAATTATTTTTCATCCAGATTTGTCAACTGCCCTTGCAAGAAATCAGCATATAATGCAAATCAACAAATCTGGATGTACCAGATTTCTTTCTGAGTCAGTTACTAAAGTACTAGTTTCTGAATCAGCTGTGGCTCTTTGCTAATACTAAATAAAGGGACTTTTCATTATTTTCTGTATCATAGTCTTTTCTAAAATGGAAAATCTGTTATTACCTTATTCTGATTCTGGTTAAGAATATGGAATAGATGCTAAGAGAGTAGAACCAGGAAAGGGAAGGTTGTAAGGTAAAGAATAGAGAAGTGGGCTTTAGACGATTCCCAGTCATTTAATTTATTTTTATTTTTGGAATGGTCTTTTAATATTGAACTTGAGTGTTTTGTTTTTGCTTTCTAGGTGATGGGAATTGCAGTGATACCAGAGGCTTAGAAATCGCTATAAAGCAACGTGTTGATGATGCACTCACTTCAAAACTTCCAATGTTTTACTTAGTCAACAGACCTCATATTAGTTTAGTACCTTGTGCATATCCACTTCAAATGAACTTGGAATATAAATTTCTGAGTCTGAATTGGGCACAAGGAGATGTTTCTTTGGAGATTGTGGATGGCCTGAGTGGGAAGATCACTGAAAGGTTAAAATTACTAATTTATTTAAACCTTATATTACTTAAGCAAAAGAAGTGTTTTATTGCAGTTTTTATTATAACTTTTTTGGATACCATCTATTGAATTCTGAACAATATCATTAGTTGAATGTGACTCTGTTGCAGGCGTTGTACCAATTTAAAATTTTTTTTTTCTGATGAGAAGACAGACGTGGAGAAGTTATATAGCTTATTGAAATTCATACTAAATGGTAGAGTCACCATTCAAACCCAAGGAATCTGGCTCCATAACCTGTGTTTCTCCAGCTGTCATGTCGTATCATTAGTATTAGAATCATAAAAATTTTTGTAGAAATTCAGTTTCTTCTGCTGAATCTGACTTTTGGATCTGGAGCTCAGGAATTATATTTTTTATATACTCCTTAAATATTACTTATGTACCCTTACGTGTAAGAACTATGGTACTATGTTATACTGTCTTCTTATGAAAACCCTTAGGTTAGATGATTTTTTTTTTTTTTTAACAGTTTCTGAGATTCAATCTAGGTTAAATATCTCGCCTAAGGTTACCCAAGTAGTTAATGACACAGCTGAGATTCTGACCCAGGCATTTTATTTTCAAAACACTTGTTCTTAACCAGGATATTCTGTGCCTTCTAGACATTTCTTTATAATATCCCTGCCATTGATTTATTGAGTAAAAGTGACACTGTTCTTTTAGTATGAACGTACATTTGTGATGAGGCAGTGATAATGTTAAAAATTTAAATGCTTAAAGTTGCTTTCTTTGTGAAGGACAAATTTAAATGAAGACCGCATAAAAATGTTTCTTGGCAGTCAAGAGGCTCATACCTGTAATCCTAGCAGTTTGGGAGGCTGAGGCAGGAGCATGGCTTGAAGCCAAGAGTTCAAGACCAATCTGGGAAACATAGTGAGAGAATAAACATATTCTCTGATTATAATGAGATAAAACTAACAAACTCAGAATACTAGAAGCTGCTTTTACTGGAGAAATTCTGACTCCTAGCTCAAAGGGGAAATATGAAATGAAATTAGAATATTTCAAAAACAGGGATATTGAAAATATTACATATCAGAACTTGCAGGTTATACAGTTTAAACAAAGCCGAATAAAAAAGTCAGAGCCTTAAATGCATATAACAATAAAGGATAGAAATAAAACTAGAAAT
Organism: Plecturocebus donacophilus; assembly: GCA_004027715.1. Classification (NCBI taxonomy): domain Eukaryota; kingdom Metazoa; phylum Chordata; class Mammalia; order Primates; family Pitheciidae; genus Plecturocebus; species Plecturocebus donacophilus. The sequence goes on from PVKP010029318.1 coordinate 22,323, forward strand.
ATAAAGAAAAGAGCTGTAAAAAACTAAAAAAGGCAAAATTACTTATAAAAGCTGTTGTGAAAAGTCACCAGTCTCATATAAAATAACAGATAAGGATCCAATTAGAAAATTAAGAGGATCATAAGCTACTTTGTGTAACCACACAAATGTATTTTAAAGCCTAAATGAAATGGATAAATTTATAGGAAAACATTACTTTCAGAACTTATATAGAAGGAGGAAAATATAAACATTATTTTCATGAGAAAGTTACCAAGAAGGCACCTTAACTGTTCCTCAAAAGTACCATTCTGAGGTAGTTCAGAGGGTTTTTTTCTAAATCTGTAAAAAGCAGATAATGCCAGTGCTATCCCAAATGGTGGAAAGCATCCAGATGCTTTTATGAAGCAGGTATATGATTGATACTTAAATCTGATTTTTTAAAATTGTTAATCAAAGCAACAATGAGATACCATCTCACACCAATCAGAGATAACATATTGGAAAGAAGGAGTTACAGTTATCACTCTGAAGATGGTATTTATATCTGAAAACAAAACAAAACAAAACAAAAAAAACAAGAAAATTATCAAAACCACTGCAACAAAAGTATCATGGCGGAAAATTAATATGCAGAAATCAATAGATTTTGTACACATTAGTGTATATTAGCTATTGCTGCATATAAACTACCTTGTAACTTAGTTGTTTAAAACAACTGTTTATTATTACTACTTGGAAGTTCTTCAGTCAGCTAAATGGTTTTCTGGATTTTATTGGGCTCTCCCACACATCTGGGGTCAGCTGTTGGTCACCTAAAGGTGAGGTGAGCTGATCTTAGTCCGTGTTCACTTACTCTCTAATAGGCTAGTCCTAGTCACATGGGAGAGGCAGCAGCACCAAGAGGGCATCCTTGTCTTGTGCTGGTTTTCAAAGGGAATGCAGCCAGTTTTTGCCCATTCAGTATGATACTTGCTGTGGGTTTGTCATAAATAGCTCTTAGAATTTTGAGATACGTTCCATCAATACCTGGTTTATTGAGAGTTTTTAGCATGGAGCGCTGTTGAATTTTGTCGAAGGCCTTTTCTTAATCTGTTGAGATAGTCGTGTGGTTTTTGTCTTTGGTTCTGTTTATGTGATGGATTACATTTATTGATTTGCATATATTGAACCAGCCCTTGCATCCCAGGGATGAAGCTGACTTGATCGTGGTGAATAAACTTTTTGATGTGCTGCTGGATTCAGTTTGCCAGTATTTTATTGAGGATTTTTGCATCAATGTTCATCAGGGATATTGGCCTGAAATTTTCTTTTTTAGTTGTGTCTCTGTCGGGTTTTGGTATCAGGATGATTTTGGCCTCATAAAATGAGTTAGGGAAGATTCCCTCTTTATCTATTGTTTGGAGTCTGGTACCAGCTCTACTTTGTACCTCTGGTAGAATTTGGCTGTGAAAGCATCTGGTCCTGGACTTTTTTTGGTTTGCAGGCTATTAATTGCTGCCTCAATTTCAGATGTTGTTATTGGTCTATTCAGGGATTTGACTTCTTTCTGGTTTAGTCTTGGGAGGGTATAAGTGTCCAGGAATTTATCCATTTCTTTTAGATTTTCTGTTTTATTTGTGTAGGGGTGTTTATAGTATTCTCTGATGGTTTATAGTATTCTTTGTATCTCTGTGGGATCAGTGGTGATATATCCTGTATCATTTTTTATTGCATCTATTTAATTCTTCTCTCTTTTCTTCTTTATTAGTCTGGCTAGTGGTCTATTTTGTTGATCTTTAAAAAAAAAAACAAAAACAAAAAAACTCCTGGATTTTCATGTCTCTATGTCCTTCGGTTCTGCTCTGATCTTAGTTGTTTCTTGTCTTCTGCTAGATTTTGAATGTGTCTGCTCTTGCTTCTCTAGTTCTTTTCATTGTGACATTAGTGTGTCAATTTTAGATATTTCCTGCCTTTCTCTTGTGGGCATTTAGTACTATAAATTTCCCTCTACAATCTGGTTTAAATGTGGGCCAGAGATTCTGGTATGTTGTGTCTTCATTCTCACTGGTTTCAAAGATATCTTTATTTTTTCCTTTGTTTCATTATTTATCCAGTAGTCATTCAGGAGCAGGTTGTTCAAGTTTCCATGCAGCTGTGTGGGTTTGAGTGAGCTTCTTAACCCTGAGTTCTAATTTGATTGCACTGTGGTCTGAGAGGCTGTTTGTTATGATTTACATTCTTTTGCATTTGCTGAGGAGTGTTTTACTTCCAATTATGTTGTCGGTTTTAGAATAAGTGTGATGTGGGCCAGGTGCGGTGGCTCACGCCTATAATCCCAGCACTTTGGGAGGCTGAGGCGGGTGGATCATGAGGTCAAGAGATCGAGGCCATCCTGGCCAACACGGTGAAACTGCATCTCTACTAAAAATACAAAAAAATTAGTCAGGCGTGGTGGCACGTGCCTGTGGTCCCAGCTACTCAGGAGGCTGAGGCAGAAGAATCGCTTGAACCCAGGAGGCAGAGGTTGCAGTGAGCCGGGATTGCACAACTGCACTCCAGCCTGGTTACAGAGCGAGACTCCATCTCAAAAAAAAAAAAAAAGAATAAGTGTGTATGTGATGTGGTGCTGAGAAGAATGTGTATTCTGTTGATTTGGGGTGGAGAGTTCTGTAGATGTCTATTAGTTCTGCTTGTTCCAGAGCTAAGTTCAGGTCCTGAATATCCTTGTTAATTGTCTGTCTTGTTGATCTGTCTGATGTTGACAGTGGGGTGTTAAAGTTTCCCACTATTATTGTGTGGGAGTCTCAGTCTCTTTGTAGGTCTCTAATAACTTGCTTTATCAATCTGGGTGCTCCTGTGTATATTTAGGATAGTTAGCTTTTCTTATTGCATTGATTCCTTTACCATTATGTAATGCCATACTTTGTCTCCTTTGATCTTTGTTGGTTTAAAGTCTGTTTTATCTGGAATTGCAACCCCGGCTTTATTTTTCTTTTTCTTTGCTTGGTAAATATTCCTCCATCCTTTTATCTTGAGCCTGTGTATGTCTTTGCACATGAGATGGGTCTCTTGAAATCAGCACAGTAATGGGTCTTAACTCTACCCAATTTGCCAGTCTGTGTCTTTTAATTGGGGCCTTTACCCATGTACATTTAGGGTTAATATTGTTATGTGTGAATTTGATCCTACCATTATGATGCTAGCTGGTTAGTTGATGCAGTTTCTTCATAGTGTTGATGGTCTTCACAATTTGGTATGTTTTTGCAGTGGCTAGTACCAGTCGTTCTTTTCCATGTTTAGTACTTCCTTCAGGAGCTCTTATAAGGCAGGCATGGTGACAAAATCTCTGAGCATTTGCTTGTCCACAAAGGATTTTATTTCTCCTTTGCTTATGAAGCTTAGTTTGGCTGGAAGTGAAATTCTGGACTGAAAATTAATTTCTTTAAGAACGTTGAATATTGGCCCCCACTCTCTTCTGGCTTGTAGAGTTTCTGCTAAGAGGTCTGCTGTTAGTCTGATAGGCTTCCCTTTGTTGATAACTCAACCTTTCTCTCTGGCTGCCCTTAGCATTTTTCCTTCATTTCAACTTTGGCGAATCTGACAATTATGTGACTTGGGGTTGTTCTTCTTGAGGAATATCTTTTTGTTGTGCTATTTCCTGAATTTGAATGTTGATCTGCCTTGCTACCTTGGGGAAGTTCTCCTGGATAATATCCTGAAGAGTGTTCTTCAACTTGGTTTCATCCTCCCTTTCACTTTCAAATACACCGATCAAATGTAGATTTGGTCTTTTTATGTAATCCCATATTTCTTGGAGGCTTTATTCATTTCTTTTCACTCTTTTTTCTCTAATCTTATCTTCTTACCTTATTTCATTGAGTTGATCTCCAATCTCTGATATCTTTTCTTCCACTTAATCGATTTGGCCATTGAAACTTGTGTATGCTTCACGAAGTTCTCGTGCTGTGTTTTTCAGCTCCATCCAGTCATTTATGTTCTTCTCTAAACTGGTTATTCTAGTTAGCAATTCTTCTAACCTTTTTTCAAGCTTCTCATCTTCCTTGCATTGGATTAGAACATGCTCCTTTCTTCAGAGGAGTTTGTTGTTACCCACCTTCTGAAGCCAACTTCTGTCAGTTCATCAAACTCATTCTCAGTCCAGTTTTGTTTCCTTGCTGGTGAGGAGTTGTGATACCCTGGAGGAGAAGAGGTGTTCTTGTTTTTGGAATTTCCAGCCTTTTGCTCTGGTTTCTCTTTATCTTCTTGAATTTATCCACCTTAGGTCTCTGAAGTTGGTGACCTTTGGATGGGGTCTCTGAGTGGATGTCATTTTTGTTGATGTTGAAACTATTCCTTGCTGTTTGTTAGTTTTTCTTCTAACAGGCCCCTCTGCTGCAGGTCTGCTGGAGTTTGCTAGAGGTCCACTCCAGACCTTGCTTGCCTGGGTATCACCAGTGGAGGCTGCAGAACAGCAAAGATTGCTGCCTGTTCCTTCCTCTCATTGCTTCGACCCAGAGGGGTACCTGCCAGATGCCAGCCAGAGCTCTCCTGTATGAGATGCCTCTGTTGCCCCATACTGGGAGGTGTCTCCCAGTCAGGATAAGTGCGGGTCAGGGATCTACTTGAGGAAGCAGTCTGTCCGTTATCAGAGCTTGAGCCCTGTGCTGGGAGATCTGCTGCTCCTTCAGAGCTGCCAGAGAGGGATGTTTAAATCTGCTGAAGCTGTGCCCACAACCACCCCCTTTCCCAGGTGCTCTGTGCCAGGAAGGTGGGAGCTTTATTTATAAGTCCCTGATGGGCTGCTGCCTTTTTTCAGAGATGCCCTCCCCAGCAAGGAGGGAATCTAGTGAGACAGTCTGCCTGCAGTTTCCTTGCTGAGCTGTGGTGGGCTCTGCCCAGTTCAAACCTCCCCAGAGCTTTGTTTACACTCTGAGGTTAAAACAGCCTACTGAAACCTCAGCAATGGTGGATGCCCCTCTCCCCTCCAAGCTCACAGGCATCCCAGGTCGAGGTCAGACTGCTGTGCTGGCTGTGAGAATTTCAAGCCAGTGGATCTTAGACTGATTGCTCATCTTTGTGGGGGTGGGACCTGCCGAGCCAGACCACTTGGCTCTGTGGGTTCAGCCCCCTTTCCAGGGGAGTGAACGTTTCTGTCTTATGGGTGTTCCAGGCACCATTGGGATATGCAAAAACAAAACTGCTGCATCCAGCTCGGTGTCTGCTCCAACCGCTGCCCAGTTTTGTGCTGGAAACCCAGGGCCTTGTTGGTGGTGTAGGTACTGAAGGGAATCTCCTGGTCTGCAGGTTGTGAAGACCATAGGAAAAGCACAGTATCTGGGTCAGAGTGCAGGGTACAGACCCTAGTGGCTTCCCTTGGCTAGGAGAGGGAGTTCCCTGACCCCTTGTGCTTCCCAGGTGAGATGATGTCCCACCCTGCTTCGGCTTGCCCTCCTTGGGCTGCACCCACTGTCCAACCAGCCCCAATGAGGTACCTCATTGGAAGTGAGATACTCAGTTGATACCTCAGTTGGAAATGCAGAAATCACCCACCTTCTACATCATCTCACTGGGAGCTACGAACCGGAGTTGTTCCTATTCAACCATCTTGTCAGTAGCTATGTTATGCTTTTATTGAGCCAGAACTTCTTGCAGTGAAATGCAAAATAGATTGTACAATTTCATTAATTTTGATATATGTGTATGCCTATGTAACCATCACTCTAGTCAAAATACAGAAAGCATTTTCATGCCCATTTCCAGTCAGTCTTTCATAGAACCACTGTTTAATTTGTATCACCATAGATTAATTTTGCTTCAAACAATAGAAATGTTCCAAGGTCAATCTTCTGCATTAATTTTTGATACAATACTAAATAATTTAAAATGTAATTTAAGAAATTTGCTTCAGAAAGTAATTAAATATTAAGAATGCCTCTTATGTAAAAAGATTCACTATGGGAGAGAGATCCAAGATGGCCGATTAGCAACAGCTCAGGAATGTAGCTCCCAGTGAAAGCACAGAGAACGAGTGGACGCCGCACTTTCCGACGAATTTTTGTTGCCCACAGACCGGGAGATTCCCAGCAGAGGAGACACACGGGTTGCCAGCGCGACTCTTTTGGCCGGCGCAGCTGTTTTGCCGGCGCCCCAGCGCAGCGCTTCCCTGTGCAGAGTATACGGGACGGACGGGCTCGGCTGGTCCCATCCCCACAAGGAAAACGGCAATTGGAAGCGCTGAGGACTGAGAGTTTCACAGCAAGCACAGCGAACCCGGGAAGGTCCGGTTCTGTGGGGAACGGGCGTCCGCCAAAGGAAAACTAAGAAACAGAAAAAAATTTCGTCACTGGGTGGAGAGAGATCCAAGATGGCCGCATAGCAGCAGCTCAGGATTGTAGCTCCCAGTGAAAGTGCAGACAGCGAGTGGCTGCTGCAATTGCAGATGAATTTTTGATGCCCACAGACTGGGAGATTCCTGGTGAAGGAGCCACCCAGGTCGCCAGCGCGACTCTTTTGGCTGACACGGCGCTTCTCAGTGCGGAGTGTACAGGACTGGGTGCCCAAAGGCTCTGCTGGTCCCATCCCCACAAGGAGAACAGTAATTGGAAGCGCTGAGGAGAGAGCGAGCACAGCTGAACCTGGGAAGGCCCAGCTCTGTGGGGAAGGAGCGCCCCCCGAAGGAAAACTAAGAAACAGAAAAAACTTCATCACCAACAAGCCGGACGTCCACTCAGAGACCCAATCTGAAAGTCGGCAATTACAAAGGCGACAGGTGGATAAATCCACAAAAATGGGAAGAAACCAGTGCAAAAAGGCTGAGAACACCCGAAATCAGAATGCCTCTCCTCCTACAGGGGATCGCAGCTCCTCATC
>PVKP010029319.1:0-29155 GCA_004027715.1 Plecturocebus donacophilus
GTAAGACAATCTTAAAAGTATTCTCTTTTCTACAAAAGGAGTAAATTTCCATTACAGTTTTTTTGGGAAATGAAAAATCTATAATTCTATATTATAACAACTTTTTAATATTTAATTTTAGTCATTATTTTTTCCACATGCCTATGCATTGCATTTTACATAATGGCATTCCTGATGTTTCCAGTTGTTCACCCAGATTGTTATTTGGTGCATAAATCTGTCTTGCAACTATTTTTTTTTTCTTCCTTAGTATATATTACAGTGCGCTATATACAACAGGGACTCTGTAGCTGCTTAGGAATTCATTTGGTGAGAGAGAAACTTGCAAAAGATGACTCAGATGTTTCAGTCAGGTCAAAGATGGTCAGAGAGTCAATGTGCTGTGAGGAGATGACTTTTTGCTAATGGGGAGATTTTGACTTTAGTAGAATAAAATGCTTGAAAGATTTAATTGAGCCAATTGTCATCACTATGTTAGGATGACCCTGTAGGGTGAGCTTGTGTTTTTACTTTCCTGTCCCTACTGGGACTATTTGGACAGCTGGGGTGTATCAGATAAACTTAGTACACAATTTGGTTAGATCTGCTTCTTATTCAGCTGTCAAAGCATGATTATGACCTCCTTTCAGAGTATAACGTAAAATACTTTTCTGGACTTTGATTAATTTTTTAAGTGAAGAGAGTCCTAACAGGTCACATTTTTCATCTCTAGCCGGGAAGCTTTTCAGTCAAGATTCCAGGTTATTTTGTAAGTTTGTCTGGCTTGCATTCTTTCTTGGCATAATAACATCATTGTATATAACTACAGCCCACCATTAATCTGAGTGTATTAGACTTTCAAACATTCGTTCCTCCAGACTATAAGCTGGATTTACACTTTGCTGGATGACATTTAAGTAGTTTGCTTGGACGTAACATATTCCCAGCACAGCATGAAAATGCATTTACTAAGGGCTTTGTGTCTGTGGTTTAGATGAAAATAGAGTAAAGCTTCCTCCCTCTTGAGATGTTTAGATAAGGTTTAATTGATTTTGAAAATACATTAGCATGACCACAACACTTTAAAACAAGTGAACTTTTTTTTTTTTAATAAAGTAGGTTGCATTGGGGGTTTGACGTAAAAGCTTTGAAATAGTGAAATACCAAAGAGCCTTTTTTTCTTTTTAAATGCAGAGAAAGTACAGCATGCCCCCCCACCCCCAAATGTTTGTAATTTATGTTTATACCTCTAAAATTTGAATAGAAATAAACTTGCTTCTGGAAAGAAGGCTTTTTATCATGAGAGACTTGAAGTTACGAGCTTTTTCACAAGACAGTGTTGGAAACATATGTCCTTGTTGTCAGACTAATGCGACTTTATTGACTTAAAGCTTAGAAGGAAATCAGTATATTTTTGGAGACACATAGGAGATTGCAGGACTTCCATTTATGAATATGATGATTGAAATGGTCCTTAGACTGTCTACACTTATGTGATATTGAACATATTGCTCTGCTGAATCAAGTAATGCTGCTCCCCTAGACTCTTGCTGAAGCACTTGACTTCAAACTGTGTGCTAACCAACTCCTGCTTAAAACCCTACTGCCAGCAGTGCCCTGTAGGTAAAACAGTCTACGAAACATGGTATCCCCTCAGTTCTCTGGGTAATCACCTCTATCTTGAGTTGAAAAGAGCACTAGAAAATTACATAATTGTTTTATACTAAGTTATCTTCTGAACAATCACCTTCACAGAATTAAATTTAAATGTTATATCTTTGGTTTTGTTTGTATCTGTTAATTTTGGTCAAAGACACACTGTCCATTATTCTGTGTATACAGTGTCATTTGATAAATCTATTTTGAATTTATAACCAGGGGAGAAGTGTATGTGCCCATTTTTCTCTCTAGCTCTCTTTCTGACTTTGTGTATCTGTTTCTTTTTCTCTCTTAAAATTGGTTTGCTTTTTTCGAACAAATAACTTGAAATATTCAACATACTCATTTTCTTGCCACTGAGGAAATGCAGAGTAAAATTGAATAGGCAATCACAATAATTATATCAAACCTCATTCTTAGCATTTTTGCTTTCTTCTGCTCTTCTTGTATCTTTGATATGTTATTTTTTCCTAGAACTTTGTTATATACATGAATTTTATTTTAAGGTGACTTAGATCCCTTTTGAGAAGCAGAAAGTAATAAGCAAACTGTTAAGGGTAGGCTAGAATGAGCTGATCAGAGACCAGAAGACACTGAGTTTATAAAACATAGAAACATAAAAGGAAAATGGTATTTTTGATTATCATTTTACTGCCAGGGTGACTGCTTGTGTTTCCAAACAACAAATGGTCATATATTCACTAGGAATACTTAACAAGTCTTGGTTATACCATATAATATACTTTTGCATAGACACTATTGATTGAGAGAAACAGTGGATATGAATAATTATATATGGATTTAAAAAGTCCATATATAGAATTCCATTATAAAAGATTGTGGAAGAAATATATAGAACTAAATATTTGGGCCAAAACAAGCAAACAAAAAAAAAACCCCACAATGAATTGCCATATTATTTGCTTCTCTGGTAAATTTTCAGTAATGGCTTTTATATGAACCAACATTTGCTCAAAGGATATGGAAACTTGGCATCCTTGGTCATCTGAAAAATATTAGAAATGAAGCTAAAGTAAGTTTAATGAAACTAGAGGAAGACTATCTATTTAAAATATATTTATATACAACCTTTTAAAATTACATTTTTTTCTTATATAGGGTCCTACATAAACTCTTGAGATAATACAGTTACTAAGATATAATGAACTTCAAAATGAGAAACAGAGCTCTCAGGCTCGAATTGGCTGAAATTAGCTGAAATGTTATTTTCTTGAATTGCTTGAGGTGCCGTTTAGTCTCCCATTCCTGTCTTTAACCTTGTACAGACATTGCTTCAAACAAGCACAGCTGATAGCAAGTGATTATGAAGCAATCTTTCCCCCTCTTTCCTTTTCCATTGAAATTACTCTTTAGAGTTATTTCCCTTCCTGGATGAAAAGTGTGTCAGTTTGTGGTCACTTTTACGGAACAGAGTTTTTCTGTCATTGTATTTCAAGGTTCAATCTCATATAATATTTAAAATTTCAATTTTACTTTAATGTTAAAGGTTCTCTTTTTTTTTCTCTTCTCCCCTATCTTGATGGCTGATTTCTACTTCTCAGAGATCAGAATGGGGGGGAGAGAGAAGAGGAAAGGGGCAGGAAAGTTCCATCTGGTATGGTTATGATCTAGCTCCAATGTTTTCTAGACTTGCAGGTGGTGAGAGCTCACTTTTTCTCTTGTGGGAGGCTTTCACATGGGTTCTTCAGAGACTCCCATCACTGGAAATCCTTCAGTTGAAGCTCTCTGGAGATGACAAATGCATCTCTGTTTCTCATGGTTGCTTGATTCTTTCTTAACCCCATTTCATTAAACAATACCCAATTCATTCTCTTTTTTCTCTTCTGCAGGATGTACTCACATCCCAACAAACTGAAAATGCTGACCAATTGCAGCACAGCCAACTCGAATTTGGTCTTCCATCAAAGGGACCAGCACCTCATTTCTTCGTCTTTTGAATTTATAGGTAAGAGTCAGCAGTCCACTAGGACTTCATAAATACAGGGTACACAGATAAAGCTCTTGTTGGGGGCCACGTTATCTAGTGAGAGAGGACACACTACATTATCTTAAAGCTTTAGGGCTAATAATTTCATTTGTCTTTTTACTGGGTGAACGAGAAGAACTATTGGAACAGTTGTAGTTACTGGGTCTTCTGGAATCATAGTGTTAGTGAAAGTTTATACAACTGTGATTGCAGAACAAGAACATAAAGGGTGTCAAACTATGCAATATAACATACATGTTCAGATGAAAAACATCAAGTAGTAGAGAGAGAGAAGAGAGGTGATGAAATATAGGAACTCTAAACCATGTATTGTATAAAGCAAGAAATCCAGAGAAAATCTCTAGTTGTTTAAACAAAAAATAAATATTAAAATAAATATTAAAATATGTGATTTAAAGTCCTAAAGTAACAGAGATATAAATTGTAATAGTAATTTAGTAGAAGGAATAGAGGAGGGATTTTTAGTGCTATGTAGTTAAATCCTATCTTGTTTAAAGTAGATAATGTTTGAAATGGATAAGTTTTAAAATATATTAGCATAAGCATATTATTTAGAGTCTCGAACAGAGAATAGGAGTGAGAAAGGTGAATTTAGAGAGGACTACATTTCATTAAGGTCCTCCCATTTTCCTCATTCTCTTCTTTTTTTTTTTTTTTAAAATAATATGTATACAAATTCCTCTAATTCATCTAAATTTAAAATCTTTGTCATTAAAACATATTTTTTAAATTATATATAAAATACAAAGATGAGAATATACATGGAATTATGTTGAAAAATTTAAAGATAGAAATATAACATTATTCAATATGAAAAAGGTAAGGAGGCAAATTATTGCTACAAGATATTAAAATAGTATAAAGTTATATTATTCAATATGACACAAACATAGGCATCTTCAGAAAGCTCAAAGAAACAGAAAAGTATCAAAAGGACATTTTAGCACATATATAAACTAAATCATTATATATGATCATTTTCATATATTGATCATATTCATATATGATCATTTTTATACATTACATATATAAACTAAATATATAATCATATACACGATCATTTTCGTATATTTAGTTTATATATGTACATGACCTAAACTCACTTATTAAATCACCTTTCTCTTTGGGGTTATTCGGGCTTATTGGGGAAAAGAAATGTTATTTAATAAGTTAGTTTAGGTCATTTTTAAACAAACATGTTGCCTACAACTATATCCCATTTTAAAATAAATTCCAGATCATTATGAACTTATAAATATTAAGCCGTGAAATGCCTAGAAGGAAGCTCTGAGTGTTTGTTTATCTGAGCTGTACATTAGGTAAGACCTGCTATACTTCAACCAAATGGAAGAATTTGCAAAAGCAAGGACAGAGATTCAATGAATTTCAAGGGTTTAAACTGTGTGCATTAAACTAAAAGATGGCAAAGAAAAACAATTACAACAAATATGAAAATGCTTAATAATATTAACTTATAAAGAATAATTAAATTAATTTTTATTTCATCACGGTCAGTGCTAGAGTTCTAGCATCAAGCATGACAGACGTGATCTTAAAAATAAACCCTGAGATGCCAATAAACAAATGAGCAAAGATTATGCATGCTTACTTCACCAACGAGATGTTGCAAATAAGTCATAACCATTGGAAAAATATTTGGCTTATTACATGACCAAAGCCTTTAAATAAAAATAAGATTTTAATTATATTAATTAAATATGAAAAGCTATTTTAACACGGAATACCCAGTGTTGGTAAGTGTCATGAATTGGGTGCTCCAGAGACAGCTGAAAAGTGCAACGTTTTAACCTTTCGAGAAAGTAATTCAGGGATATGAGTAAAGAGTTTTAAAGATGCTCATATCTTGAGTGCCAGAAATTCGATTTCTAGTGTATTTGTAAGGTAATTCAGACTAGTGAAAAAAAAATAGAGACTTTCTAAGTACTCAGCCATAAGGAACTGCCTAGGTAAAGTAAGAAATCGTATATTTGATATAATTGCAGTCATTAAATATGACATTCACATGGAGTTGTGAAATATATGGAAAATGCTTACGATAAAATTTTAAAGCAGAGCCCAAAATGATATCAAGTAAGCAAAGCAATATGTAGAAAATGCAAGAAATTATGCAAACACTTTAACAATTTTTCTAGGAGTTGGTAGTATGATTTTTAAGTAGTTTGAATATTTTTTCCCCAAAATGAGTTGTACTTTCCCCAAAATGAATTTATGTACTTTCCCCAAAATGAATTTGTATTATTTTCATATTGAGAAAAAAAACACAGATAGACACTAAGCAGCTAGTTTAAATTCTCAGTTTCTCAGTTGTGGGCACTTGGGCAAGTAACCCCTTTTGTGGCGGGGGACATTGAAGCTCACCCAGTTTTGTTGGAACTCCACCTAAGTTACAAAAATGAATTTTCTTTTGCTAACTTCTGGTTATACAGTCCAGTACATCTCTCCTTTTCTTGTCTCCATTTCTGCCACTGAATTACATTAATAGCCCTTAAAAATATTTCTCCCATTTAGGGAAAAATTATGCCCAAGACGAGTGAACAAGTGGATGTTGTCCATCTGGGTCTGTGCCCATCATATCCAGACATGGAGTTGTGAGCTGAGTTTACAATGTGAACATTTACTTTCTTGTAGCCTTTAACCTCTCATTGGTCTATACTCCTCACTTTTTCAAAGAACGTGGCCTTTTGACTTCCACTGTGCACCAATAAAGTTAAATTAGACAGAAATAGGACAATCCCCTTTGGAAGAACCCCCAGTCTTTCTGTACTTGAAAAATAATCGTTTTTTTCCCCTTGATTTCTTCTTTGGATGGCCTTTGACTTGCCTCTCTTGAAGCAGCCAATGTTTGCACAAGGCAAGCTCTACACCAACTGTCATTCTTTATACATCCCTTCATAAACCTGGGGCCAAGGGGAAAAGAAGTAGAGGAATAATAAGGAAGAAGTAGAGGAATAATAAGGATAAAGTAGAGGAATAAGTCAGCCTGGGACTGGATAGCCTGCTAGCAAAAATGACATTGGCTTTTGAGTTTGAAGAGGTTTGTTCTTGAGAAAATGTATTTCAAACAGCTCTCTAATACTCAGGTACCCAGTAAGTTATTGACTCTTTCCAGTTGGGAACATAATGTAATAATATGCTAGTCCATTAAGTCAGGGCTTGGTCTTTTGCACAATTGATATTTTAAACTTTAAAGAGGCTCACAACTGAGCTTTCACACACAGTAGCTGTTTACTTTCTTTCCACTAAAATAATCATTGCAAATACCCCTCTGAGAATGTATATTTTCAGATGCCAGGTAATCAAAGCTTAGTTGTACTCAGAGGCTTTTTTAGAACCAAAATGGAAAATAATTGCTTTAAAGTACCCACTTGTGAGGATTTCTGCTCATCAGTATAATTGCCAGCATCCACTGTCTTTCTACCACAATAAATTCACAATGATTCATTAGCTTCTATTAGGCAGGATGAAATAGATCATCTTGTTAACATTAACTTTGATTTTTAAATGGCTTTACTTGATTTCACATAGGAATTACAGTTTGCACATAAACGGAAATAATAAATGCCCTCTGCCCCACTTTAGAGTAGTGTAGGTAGTAGAAGAGAATAAAATTAGAACTCAGCCAGCCTTTCAGGATTTAGATATGAGCTCTCAGTGTGGGTATTTACTCTAGGAGTATTTTTATATCTTCTCTTTTGTCAAAGGAATTTAATTTCTTGACTATAAATCTTTGCACACAGAACCCAGCAGCTGGCAAATAATCCTTAGGATGTGGTACCAAGTACCTTTGTCCAGCCATTTCTTTAGCATCAAATGAATAGGATGATTACGGCAAAAACTGCTGGGTGAGAATGCTTGTCAAAAACTTTATAATCTTATTTAATATATTCCCTAGGTTGATGAGATCATAATTAATGTACCTCAAGACTACTTTGTATATGTAGATATTGGTCAAAGGTTAGCACACCTTTGTTGATTTTACTCTTTAAACAACTTGGGAAATACATCCTGTCTTTATCTTTGCCATAAAAATGGCCTGTAGTAATTGACTACTTGCATCAATTACCTTGATGGGATCCTGTCAACTCACTGAGGGGTCAACCTTAGCTATTTAAAGTCAATAGAAGTGGGCATCTCAGTCTTCCCCAAGTTGGTGAGCACCCTGAGTGTGTGCGTCACCAAGAGCCCACCTAGTGACTGCCTCTGGGCAGTACTGTCCACATTCCTACTGTCTCAGCTTCCTCCACCAGCCGGGAATCCAGTCCTCCAGCGTCTATGTCTAGTATAGTTGAAAAAAAAAAAGTTAAAAACAGTGACTGCCCATAGAGTATTTTAAAACTTCCAATTGAAAGTGCCGATAGAACTTTTTTTTTTTTTGAGATGTAGTCTTGCAGTGTTGCCCTGGCTGGAGTGCAGTGGCATGATCTCTGCTCACTGCAACCTTCACCTCCTGGTGGCTGGTGATTCTCCTGCCTCAGTCTCCTAAGTAGCTGGGATTACAGGTGCCAGCCACCATGCTCAGCTAATTTTTGTGTAATTTTAGTAGAGACAGGGTTGCACTATGTTGGCCAGGCTGGTCTCAACTCCTGATCTTGTGATCTGCCTGCCTCAGCCTCTCAAAGTGGTGGGATTACAGGAGTGTGCCACTGCACCCGGCCTCAGAACTTTTAAAGATTGCTTCAAACACAAATAAACAGAGTACTCATTTAACTATATTTTAGAATGAGTACAACAAACCAAGACAGAGAGGACTTCAAGGAAAAAAATGATTCCTAGAGGCTAAATAAAGAGGACTTCAAAGAGATGACCAGGGAGTCAGAGAAGGGCCTGATTGTCAACCATGCATGGTGAGCCAAGCAGGCAGCAAGCAGGGGTGTCTGGCCAGGGCCCCAAACAATAAAATGACATGAACGCAGGCCTTAGAAAGTTAACACGTGGTCAGAGAGCAGGAGAGCGGAACAGACTAATCACAGTTCCTTCACTCACACGGTGAGCAGGGGCTCACTTCACAGCAAACCCAACGCACCTGATGCTGCATCTAATCATTTGTTCGGCAGGCTGTAGAGGTGGCCTGTATCCAGCACAGCACCAGTGATTTGTACAACTACACTGAAGAGGAAGCAAGAAGCCTTCCTTTTTTATAAAAAATCAGTGGGTATTTCTCATTTGGTGCTTGGGAAGCAGTAACCTAGTTTCTGGGCTGGCTGAAGAAAAACAACAAAGTGTCTGAGTTTTCAGTGCTGGGTCATTTCTAGAAGAAATAACTAGATGAAAGCACACCCTTCAAAGTCTTTTAGACTTAAACCAGGTCAGTTTTCAGCTATTTGGATGAATAACCTTTATAAACTGCGTTTGTCCTGTAGTGGAAGATCTGAATGTATTGTGATGCAAATTTAATTTGGTTGAAAGCTTGCAATACCACTAAAATTCTGAAAACTGCAAGTTTAAAGACCTTTAAAGGTAGATCTGAATAAACATGCATATACTGTGCATTGTGGTATGTATAATGATTTGTTCTAATAAATGTTTTGTTGATGTAGGTGAGGAATGGGGGATAATATTTGATCATATGCTATTTTAGTCTTTCTATCCTTTAAACATTAAAAAATAAGATGTATAAGAAAGAATAGTTATCGTGGAGTATTGGGGCAGCAATCTGTGTCTTTGATGCAAGGTGAATATGGGTCAAAATTGGAGGAAGCCCACAAAGCTTACACATGTGACATTTATTAGAGGTTCCATAAATGTTTGCTGTCTGATTGATTGATAGGTTGAAGGAATATGTGAAGTAGACTGTCTTTCGTGCTACCCAGATTCTTCCATGTCTCCTTCTGTGGCTAGTGTTGCATTTGCTGTTTGCCTCACCTTCCACATAGCAGTGCCTTATGTGAATGCCTTACCTCCTCGGGGTGGGGAGGCTGAGAGGTTGCGACCTAGACTTGTTCTGACCATGTACTCACAGTGTGAAACTTAGTTTCCCTTGTACACTTTATCAACCTCGGAAAGGCATCTTATGAGACTATTTCCAAGCTGTAAATTATCCAAAGGTAGCTTGAGACCCAAATGAATATATTCTTCAAATTTCCAGTGACGAGTTTAGGGGTGGAAGCTTCCTGAACAAAGCTCCAAAACAACTCAAGACAGTTGCCAAGAAGTCAGGATAGAAAAACTCTGGGTTTCAATTCTCAGTTGAGGTGAGAATCCAGAAGAGAGAGCCTTTGCAATTCAGGAAACAAATTTCCAGTTCAGATAGTTCAATGGCCACATAGTGTATCTGATACATTCCAAGGTGCAAATTTTAACATCTCTGTGTTAGGTTTTATTTTACAAGAAATGCCATCAAGCAATTGCTGTTGGCTAGGCCAGTGTGATACAGTTGACATTGCCGGAGTTGGGAAAACAGTAAAAGCATCATCATCAAAAGTTGCAGAATGACTGACAGCTGCTCAGAAGAAAATCCTGAAGAAAACAGTGGGACACTCTTTTAGCTCCTAGGAACCAAATGATTGCAGAGAAAGGGGTTATTCTAGTTCTTGGTGATTGCTCAAAGCTTAACCCCAAAGGATTTTAGTTCTTTTTGTAAAATTTTTAAAAGAAATATTGTATCAACAACATAGACATTAACAATATCAGGTTCGAAAGTAATCACAAAAGTGTCAAACTATGATCATGAAGTTTTAGGAATATACATTAACCTAGTGTCCCCAACCTGTGGGCCATGGACTGGTACTGATCCGTGGCCTGTTAGGAACCAGGCTGCACAGCAGGAGGTGAACGGCGGCGAGTGAGTGATGCTTCATCTGTATTTACAGCTGCTCCCCATCACTCATATTATAGCCTGAGCTCCGCCTCTTGTTAGATCAACATTAAATTCTCATAGGAATGCAAACCTATTGTGAGCTGTGCATGGGAGAAATCTAGAATGCGTGCTCCTTGTGAGAACAAATTTGCCTGATGATCTGTGACTGTCTCCCATCACCCCCAGACGAGATAGTTTATTAACAGTTGTGGGAAAACAAGTTCAGGGCTCCCACTGATTCTATATTATGGTGAGGTGTATAATTATTTCATTGTATTTTACAATGTAATAACAATAGAAATAAAGTGCACAGTAAATGTAATGTACTTGAAGCATCCTAAAAATATCATCCCCCACCTCCCAGTGTGTGGAAAAATTGTCTTCCATGAAACTGCTCCCTGATGCCCAAAAGGTTGGGGACTACTGCATTAACTAATATATGGTTTGTTTCATGTGTGTACAATGGTAATAAATTATAAAATAAGTGCCTAAATACATATAAGAGAGCTTTCCAAATTGCATATAACACAATTCTAAGTGGTGAGACTACATTGTGCCATAGTTTAATAAAGCAGCATTTTTCCTTCTGGTTAGCACATAAAATAATGGGGCTGCTTCTCAAGTGATAAGTGAATGATAATTAATAATAATAATAATGAGGCCTCATAGGATCTATGGTATCACATCTAAGGATAACTGATATAATCTTCAAAAAGTTCTGAGAGAAATGCTCTTTATTTCAGGGTTTACAAATTACTCAAAGTAGAAAAATCAAGGATGTCCAACATGCCAAACCTAAGATTTAATTAACTGGTAAATTTTAAAAATCACATTAAAACAGAGTAATTCAATATTAGTAGCTATGGGAAGAAGAGCCAATGAGCATGCTGGTAAATGGGTTGTATGGGAATTTTGGCTAACAGGCACCCATTCTCCACACAGCATCTGCACTGAATGGTTACATTTTCCCTGAAGCTAATTTGAGATTTCCTCAGGTTGTGACAACTTGATGAGGAAAATAGGCCATTCCTCTGATTGTTAGCTAAACTCACTCTCTCTCTTTTCTTTTTTTAAAGGAAGAACAAAGTTATTTATAGACCCTATTAATTTAGCTTAAATGATTCTAGCTACTGGATATGTGTAATCAGCTTTTTCCTCTTTTCTACTTAGAGTTGGCTGGAAATGCATTGGATGAAAGATTAGGAAATGTATGATTTAAGAGCATCCATAACTGCCTCTAATGTCATAATAGAAGTTCAGTTATCAGGTCACATGTAAAATAGGCAAATTCAGTCCTCTGTGGTAGGAAGTCAGATTGTTTGCTTGTGCTTACAAACACGTGGGCAGAGAGAGGCTCTTAACTTGAGAAGGTACCCCTTAATGTCACATTGAATGGACTTGGAGTACACTCTTCTGTATTTTCAAGCACCTATAGTTAATTCACAGTAGGAAATTTTTAAAAAGATTTGTGGAAGATTTCCTACTGGGAGATTAGCCAAGGGATTATTTGGTGGGGACCACAGGAGGATTTTGTTTGTCCCTGGGTGACCAGCAACCTCTGGTTAATGGAAGTGTCCATCATTCAGTTTAATGGCCCCAACCTGTGTTATTATAATAGAAATGGGAGTCTGTTGCCTCTGTGGTCCTAGGGAGACAGCAGACAGGGAGAGAATTTGAGAAACTGTATGGACTAGTGGCCAAATTTCCTTTCTGATGGTGGGATCAATTTGAGCTACCATGCCATCAACTTGGTCAAACCACTGGCAGGCAGTACTAGAAAAATTACTTTTTTTGGAAGCAATTTCAAATTTTCAAAAAAGTTGCCTCAGTAGCACAAAAAAATTTTCGTTACATTTGAGGAAGTGTTATCATTTGCCATATTTATAGATTTCCCAATGATAGATACAGATTATATTATAGACAGAAAAAATAATTATAAAGCTGGAGAGGGAAATGTTATTAGGCTGGCGCAAAAGTAATTGTGGTTTTTGCAATTTAAAAGTAATGGCAAAAACCACAATTACTTTTGCGCCTACCTAATAACTGTTTCCTCTCAGGATCTATAATTATTTTTTTCATCTATAATATAATCTGTATCTATCTGTAAGTTGTTTTTTTCTTCTGAACCATTTGAGGGCTTTGACTTTGAGCCCAAGACTGATCTCACCACTTCCGGTTTAAAGGCAAGATGGTCCTCAGCCCAGAGGTAAAGCTCCAGGCTTTACCCTTTCTTTCTTGCATGGTGAGTCTCCTGTTTTTAGTTTCATGGGCTGAGTCCTGCTCCTGGTTCCCATTGCCCGGCCTCACCTGAATTCAGTCCGCTCCAGCACCCTGTGCTTCAGCTGAATGACCAGGTTATTTCTGGTTATGCTTCATCCCTAATATAACACTCAAAATTGGTCCCAGGCTTCAATCCCTGTCCATCCCTCTAGTCACCATCCCTGGGCTTACACAATTAGGTACTGCTTTCTTCTCCTGGTCCAGGGTCCTGAACTACTTTTGCCAGACCCTCTCCTGTTTCTAAATCACAGGCTGTTAACAGATTTCTATACCGTGGATATTCCATCTCCCTGTGCTTCAGACTGAGCCTCAGCCCTCAGATAGCCCATCGCAGGGTTTTCAATACATGCTGAAACATTTGACCACAAGTGTGTATTTAATCATTCTTTCATTTCATTCATGTATTAAATGCCCACATCATTTTAACTTCTCTATTCCTGTGTGCTGGGATTTTGACCAAATATTTCTATACCATTTGTATACTCTGCTTGATTGACCTTCCTGGGCATCCGCTGTCAACCCCAACATATAGATCTGTTTCTGATATCCCTGCTTATCTCAGGGGGTGGATCCACATGATGGCCATGACTCTTTTCACCTTCTTTGTTTCAAAAGTGTAAAAATGGTTATGTCCCATCAAATAGTTCTTTCTTCTGTACTTGGCAGACAAATATCACAGCTGGTTTGACTTCTGGTCTGGATCTTAGTTCTGCTACTTTCTACTTGTGGGACCTATTACCTTGCATCTGTTTCTTTACTCCTCTAAACTTTATTTTCCTTCTTTGTAAAATGGAGATGATAACAGCTACCTCATGTTTTCTTGTGCATGCATTAAAAGAGATTAAAGCATTTAGCAAAATGTCTTGCAAGTAGTAAATGCTTAATTCATGGTAGCTATTTTTTAAATTTTTTCAGTTCAGCTGAAGTGATACGTCACTACAATTACAAAGAACAATGATGTGTGATAAGTATAATAATAGACATGTGTAAAGTGTGTTTTGGGAACAAAAGTTCCTGGTAAAGACATGCTTAATTCTCTCTGGAGATATGGAGGAGGAAGGTTAAACTCTAGAGGAGAGGTTAACAGCTGAGCTGGGCTTTGAAGGATACATAGTAGTTTGTCAGAAAGACAAGGGTAGGTAGAAATCACATGAGCAATGGAGCCTATTCAGTTAGACCAGAATTTTCCAACTTTCACTATTGACATTTTGGATATGGCAATGACTGTTTTAGGTGCCTGTACACTGCGGAATGTTTAGCAACATCTCCAGCCTCTTACTCTACCCAGTAGCATCCTCCCAACGTCACAATGGTGACGTTGCCAAATGTTCTCTAAAGCCTTATCCTTTATTCTCATTTGAGAATTTTGAGTTGGGCTAATAGGAGGTTGGAAAACCTTAGGAAAGCTTCTCTGTTTTTGCTGCCGGTCTTGTCAGCTTCCACTTTCAAGAAAATGGGACCTCAGATGGGTTTCCAAGTTCTGTTAAGTGACTGTATTTCTCATCAGCTATCCAAATGGTCATGTACTTATCCTGCTAGCATATATTTGAACCAATGATTACTGAGCATCTAGTATGTGTCAGACGCTATGTTAAGCAGCAAGGACACAGAATCCTTCCTCAGCCATGTATTGTGGTTGGGGCACAGATCCAGAAATTTACTCACTTTTAAAATTCTTATATACCCCAGTCATTCTTACAGAATTTTGTTTCAATTTGTGTATAATTCATCACCATAAATCATTCTTTAACTTGTCATTGCTAATCACTAACTCATTATAAGATTATAATTGTGGGTATAATTATCAAACACAAAATATTAATTGTACATGCCTCTGTGGATTTAATAATGACTATTAACTTTATGGCTCCTCACACTGGCTGCTGTAGGCTCTGTGCCTTCCCCTTCAGACTCTTCAGGACACTTCCGATTGGTGAGTCTACGACAGGGTGCATAAACTGCAGTCCCAGAAGCATGCATCAAATCTTTTTTTTTTTTTTTTGAGTTGGAGTCTCACTCGGTCACCCAGGCTGGAGCACAGTGGCATGATCTTGGCTCACTGCAACCTCCACTGTTTGGGTTCAAGTGATTCTTCTGCCTCAGCTTCCTGAGTAGCTGGGACTACACACACACGCATGACCAAGCCCAGCTGATTTTTTCATATTTTTAGTAGAGACGGTATTTCACTGTGTTGGTCAGGCTGGTCTTGAACTCCTGACTGCAACCAATCCACTGCCTAGGCCTCCCAAAGTGCTGGGATTATAGACATGAGCCACCATGTCAGGCCTCATGCATCAAACCTTGATTAACCTGTATCCCTTCTATTTCTTTTGCTTAACTCCCACATCTTAATTGCACCCTATAGGTTGATCTATTTTCTTTAGTTAATACCTGACTCTTTACAGCATTAATAGTCACAATTCCTCCTTCAATTCCTCCTGCACAGGATTACTGTTATTTGTAGCAACAACAAGAGCAAAATATAAAAGTGCACCTGCTTACACACTGGGGTGGCATGAGTCATGACAAGGTGACATCTGAAATGTGGGCCTGGGTACAATTTGTACAAGTGCATTCAACCATAATGATTGTAAATGGCTTGAGGACAATTCCATTCTCTAAGTAATATCCATTGAGAATTATTGAATTGCCACCCACTCTGAACATTAGCTACTTTACAAAAGGAAACAGTCTTCTACAATTGCAATGCAGAGAAGCCTAGATAGATCAAGAAGGTTGTATGCATGTGTGTATGTGAGTGAGTATGTTTTGATCAGTGATTTGTTTGATTTCTGTAGAGGGATGAGTATGTAAATGTGTAAATGTTTATCTCATATCAGGTTAGTGATAGGACCTGTGGTTCTGAGGATAATGATGTTATATGAAAGGACATCCCAGATGCAGTCACTTTAGGGAATCTCTGTTGCCCATTAAGCCATATACTGTCTGAGTTCACAAAACTAGTGCTTGTGTAAAATAATAGTTCCTACATTACCATGTCTTGCTTTCAGTTCTTTTCTGCAATTTAGTAATTTGCTGCACATCTAGTTGGCAAAATGTGATTTATTTATGGTGGTTCCTTTTACTTTCTTTGCAGTTTAGTTTTAGCATTTTTCCATCTTGAAAATTGATATGAAACATAAAAATGTTTAGAGTTGTCTGACAATTCCCTAGGAAACTTTTAACAACCATTAATTTAGAAACAATTTTGCTGCTATAATTCATTTCTCAATTGGTTGTGATGGAAGTAATTGTCATATCCAAAAGGAGAATCATGACTTCAGGCAATACACATCTAAACTCTTCAGAAACAGTATTGTTTTAGTAGTAAATGCCCTCGGTTATAAAGAAAAATGGAATTAAATCAGGGAAGCATAATACCATGACAAAACTCTTTCTCAATAATAATCAAAGTTATCAGGCCTGTGTATCATACACTTTAATAAAAGAAAAAGACTGACTTTATGCTCGAAGCCTTTATTGCTCAAATGTTTGATTAGGTGAGTCCATACCTATGTATTATCCACACATTCATTATACATGCAACAAGACCATTTTTATTACCAAATATCTAGTATTTCAGTGCCGAAAAATAAGTTACCTAATCTCTCTGAATTTTACTTTGTTATTTTCAGAATAAGGATAAATTTACCCACCTAGTAGAATTGTTGAGAGATCTAGAAAATAACACACAAATCAGGATATTCTTTATGGCTGCTAAATAAATGATAACCATTTATGCAAATCATCAGAAGAATAATTCTGTGTCTTTTGTTTTTGAATAGCTTTGAAACCCATTGGATTACAAAAGGTAGCTTTATAGTTAATAATACTGCAGCATCTTTTTTCACCTTGTAATATATCATAAAATATACCTGTACATGTTCACAATGATACTAAAAATCTGATTGTGTTACACATATTTAAATTAAAAAGTTGTTTTATCTATGTAATGCTCAAGTCATAAAATGATATACTGGTATATTCAAGTAATTAGTTAATTATTTCAAAAGTGTGAACCTTTTCTGGTCTACACACCTGGTTTCTAGTTGTTTGTGCTGCTATAACTTTTCTTTTGAGAAAAATCTCACCAAGCATACATTCAACATCTACAATGAACAAGGCAATGTGAGAGCTGAAAAGATGAATGTCGTATATTTGCATATGTAATTTAGAAATTAATTGCAATTCGATTTCTCTTTAAAAGGTGAGTCTTCTCCAAATTACTATGCAAGAAAAACTTATTCAAAAGTCTGAGATTTAGCTGAGCATATGACCCACAGCTGGAAACTGTATACTTTCTAGCCGTCTTTGTTGAACACTTTGCTGAATTCAGGCCAATGGCATGTGCAAAGTGATATGTGCAACTTCTTAAATATGAACTGCTTTCTCTGGAATTCCTTGTTCACTTTCTTAAGCACAAGTCAGAGACCCTGGCTTTTGAGCTAGAAGCATAAACAGGATGAGTCTGCAATACTGAAGTTTAGAAAAGGAGGTTTGAGAGTGTTCTGTGTTTGGGGATATACATAGAAATCTGGGTGACTGAAAAGTATTCTTCATGGCAGATACTTACAGGAATGATGACTATATGGAGACTTCCCAGCTTCCCCTGCAGCTATATATGATTGTGTTTCAAAGTGTAGTGCAATGATACCCAAGGTGATGAGTTTAACTTCGGGATCATCTCCCTTGTGTGAGAGAGATTCAAGGTGATGAGTTTAACTTCAGGATCATGTCCCTTGTGATGAGTTTCCTCTTCCCTTCCCAGTGGACCTGGAATACAGTCATGATCCTGAATTGTTCCCAACCATGTAGCTGAGGATGGCATCCCAGGAGATGGCAGAACATCATGTTAGAAAGCACTTGGACTCTTAAATGACCTCATGAGGACAGTTGTCCTACTTATCCTAGCTGACTCACTTTATTTTTGGGTATCTTTGTCACATAACTTAATCTATTCAATAACTAACTTAAGTCCCTCATGTGTATATAATGTTTCCCTGTTTCAAAATACTTTTAACCATATTTCCTTATTTTACTGATTTTTTTGAGTACCTAATAGAGGGGTCAGCCCTTATCGTAGGCTCAGAGGATACAGATATGTATCAGATGCTTACCAATGATAGCAAGTAACTGAGGAGGGGACAAGGGTATTTTTAGGATAAACGAAATTTGGGAAGACAGGCAAGGTGGGACTTGAAGCACATGTGCCGGAGTTTGCTTGATACAGAATGATATCTGCCTCATTTCCTTTGATTCAGTGGTTCTCAGCCTGTGATCTCCCAACCAACAGCATCAGTGTCATCTGGGAACTTGTTAGAAATGTGTATTCTCAGCCTACCTAATCAAGATCTAGTAAAGCAGAGGCTGTGGGGCCAACAATCTGTGTGTTAACAACTCCTCCAGGTGATTCCGATGCATGCTTCATGCTAAAGCTTGAAAATCACTGCTTTAACCCTCATTGCATCTCTGGAAGCCAGTCAAGGAAGTCTATAAGGTACCCGTTTTATGTAGGCAAGAACTGAAGTTTAGAGGGGCTGGGCAATTTGCTTGTAGTGACACAGGTAGTTAATGGCCACCTGTGTCTTGGTGAAAGTTCATGTTCTGATCTAAGTCCAAGGGACTAGATCAGCTTTCTCAGTTCACTATCTAGAAGACTGGATTGGTTTCATATACAATATCTCTACACAGTGGCAGCAGGGAAGTGAATTTTAGACTATAGGTGGAAGGTACAATTGTTGTTTCCTTTAGGTTGAGAAAAATAGGAGTTTGCTGGAATTATCTCCCTTTGGGAATCAAGTGCTCTTTTCTCAATTGATTAGGTGTGCTTCGCATTGACCCCATACTGAGCAAAAGTGGACCCAAGGGCCTGTCTACAAAAATCTATTTTCCAGTGTTAAGATGGTCTTGTTAGTATAAAATGCCCAGGAGACCCTTTCTGTGTGGGTTTATTTGGCTGCAGTGATTTAGCTATTGCCCTTTATGTATTCCTAATTGGTAGCTGTCCAGGTGGCATCAGTTCAGAAGCATCATACTGGAACACTACTATGAACACTACCATTCAGAAGGTACCCTAAGCAGAGGTTAGAAACAAATTTCCTCTTTGTGTTCTTGATGAGATAGGCATAATGGGCAAATCCTACATGCTAAATTTTTATTTTTTAATTTTTTTTTGAGATAGAGTCTCACTCTGTTGCCCAGGCTGGAGTGCAGTGGTGTAATCTCAGCTCACTGCAACCTCCGCCTCTCAGGTTCAGGTGATTCTTCTGCCTCAGCCTCCCAAGTAGGTGGGACTACAGGCACACACCACCACATCCAGTTAATGTTTGTAGTTTTGGTAGAGACAGGGTTTCTCCATGTTGGTCAGGCTGGTCTCAAATTCTTGACCTTGTGATCCACCTGCCTCGGCTTCCCAAAATGCTGGGATTATAGGCGTGAGTCACCATGTCTAGCCCCCAAGCTAAACTTTTATCATGGACAAGGTTATCCTGCATAAATAAATATGTGTATATATATTATATACACACATATTCATATATATGACAAACAACATTTGTCATATTTTTAAACTGAATGAAAATGTCAAGGTTGTCCTATCATTGTACAACTTACATTGAATTAACATTAATCTTATTTTTTCATTTCTAATATTTGTTTTTCTTTTAAAAAGCAGATGGAGCAGACTATAATTTCCTCACTCAAAATGATGAGTCAAATTTTCAACCATTGTGCTTCTTAATAACATCACCTCTGTTGGTTTGTGTAGTTATAAAGCAATGATGCGATGCTGCTATCTGTGTTGTCAGAGGTAAAACCCATCTATAATTTAGATCTGTTAACATAACTTGTTAAGAGGGGTATTGTGGAAATAGACTTTTCTACATACAGAGAGAGACAGGAGCATATGCAAACCCTATTATGCAGAAGCTACTGCTTCTGAAAGGCTTCTGAGGAAAACAACAGCAACAAAAAACCTGCCTGAAGGACCAGGCCAGGAAAAGAAACACCGAAGTATTAGCGGGGATTTTGAATCCAAACTGCAATGTGAGTAGTGATTATTGCTGGATTGCAAGGTGGATGCTTTAATCCAGGCTAGAGACATACTCATATTCTCCAAACATGTAAGCACTGCCCCTTTCACCCTAAGTGCACCCAGGAATCTCACCCCTCCATGGGAGAACAAGCTGATTGATAAGAGGTACAAATAAGAATCACTGACATCAAAATCTAGAGTTCTGCTAATCTTGGTAGGATTCCTTCAAGAGGAATTCTCTTCCGAGTGCAGCTTCAAAGAAAACTTGCCAAGAAGAGACAGCACACTCAGACAGGCTCATTGTAGAGAGAGCTCTACACTCAGGCACAGCCAACCAATGAGTTGTTCCTTCTCTTGACCCCGACCGCTTCTTGGTAGAGGGTTGAGGTCTGGATGTATGGTGAAAACTCCACCTATGCTTTCTCAATATCAAAGTAGCTGTTCTGTTTGGAAAACTCTATGGAAGAGACATAAAATCAATTATTGGTGTCTTGCAAATGAGTGACCTGATCAATAGAATTTTTCACTTTTATACTTGTCTTAGGACCCAGAAGATACTCATTTATTCATTCAACAAATCTTTGTATTTGAGCCCTGTATACCAGAATAGGATTTGTGGTTACAAAGATCACCAAGAAACGGTTCTTGACACTGAAAATCTCCTTTCCCCTTCAAAAGACACAGTATTAGAGGAAAAAATCAACCAAGTAACTTGATCAAAATGGGAGGAGAAAGAGAGAATACCTCATTTGCCATAGCTCTAGGATGGATGTTCTCATTTCCGTGGAAAGCAAACACTTTAGGACTTCAAGCTTCCTGCTCTGAAAGAGTGCATCGAATAAACTCTGTCAACTCCTGTGTTTCCAAGATGCCTGATGCTTTTTGCCTTTGTTCTTTGTTTTTCAGAGCTGACCTTTTCTTAATGATATTTTACTGTAACTGAGGTTCATGTTGCATCAAATAGTATGATTTAGAAAAAACAAATCCCACAGGACTTTCTTGGTAATTTTTCAGTGGTTTATTAGAATTTTAAATACTTCAGAAAATGGACTTTAGAAAACCCACTTGAAAGAATCCGAAAGAGAAAAAAATATTGACCTTTATAATAAATTGATACCATTATAAAAATATACCCTAGAGAACACTGGAAATGGTCCATTTAGAGTCGGACACTAGCAGAATAAGCTCTTTAATGTATCTCATAAATATATTTTAGATGCCTTTCAAATGGTGAGAGAGGAGTACAGGACAGGTTTTCATCCATAATCATTATTTTTTCTCACTACAGCTATCCATCCAATATAATTTAGACATGACATTTAGGTAGAAGTGGGAAAGTCTCTCTTTCCCGTTTCTAAACACAGGGTATGGACAGTATCAATTAGAGTCTATTTATTGTAATAATGTTGATTCTAGTAGAGGTTACACATACGTAAGAATTGTGTGATGCTGTCTCTGGAAGAGTAGTCAAACGTAGCCTGGAAAATGGGGGCCATTGCGATTGCAGTTTTAGCACAAAAATAATATGTTGTCTTTTTGAATATATGATAAAGGTCGTGGTTTGAGATTAAACAGAGTTCACCGTGAGCATATAGGTATGGAAGAAGAACCAGCATCCCTAACAATGTTCTTTACCTCTGCATAAAATGTCTGGGAGAATTGTTTCTGTGATTCCTCTCTGTTTTAACCCCTCTGAGTCCCTTGGTTTTGGCTTCATGAGTGTGTACTGGCCAAGGGGAGTCAAATTCATACTCTGAGTATGGATTGCCCCCCAAAATAGGGAAGATTCAAAGGATCAACACACAAGTAAGAATGGGGTATTAGGCAAAGAACAAAAGAGCCAGGGAAATAAATGAGTTTATTATAAGACTGGCAAGATCTCTTGAGTTCGATGTAAGTGAAAAGATAACGTTTTAGTTTGTTCTCATGCTGCTAATAAAAACACACCCAAGACTGGATAATTTATAAAGAAAAGAGGTTTAATTGACTCACAGTTCCACATGGCTGGAAAGGCCTCACCATCATTGTGGAAAGCGAATGAGGAGCAAAGTCACATCTTATATGGGAGCAGGCAAGTGAGCTTGTGCAGAGGAACTCCCATTTAGGAAACCATCAGATCTCATGAGACTTATTCACTACCATGAGAACAGTATTGGGAAAACTGCTCCCATGGTTCAATTATCTCCACCTGGCCCCACCCTGGACATGTGGGGATGATTACAATTCAAGGTGAGATTTGAGTGAGGACATAGCCAAACTATATCAGATAGGAAGCTGTAAAAAATTAATCTCCAAATCATAACAACTCATCACAATGAAGGATTATGTTTTACTCACTTCACCAGTTGTGGCTGGTGGGAGGTCAGGCATCATGGAGCCACTCTTCATTCAGACACAAGGAAGCAAGAGCATCTCATTGTCTACCCCTTGTAGTCACCAGGGCAGAGGTGAAGAGAGCTGGAGAGCCAGTCATCTGCTCTTAAATACTTGGCTCAGGTGGAACACAAGTCTTTTCTATCATTGTCCATTGTGCAGAATTAGTTAAATGGCCCCATTTGCAAGGGTAGAAAATATGCATGGATGTTTATGGGCATGGATTCCTTCTCTACAAAAACAAGTGAGCAGCACATGTTTCTGCCAGGCTATTTGAAGGACAGTCTCCCATCTGAGAGGTTCTGTGGCTGAACCACCTAGCTCAGCGGGGCTGTGGAGGGCTTATCAGGCTGGCAAGTTACAAAGCTGTTGCTTTAGACTTGGGTTAGCCTGTGCTTGTATTCTTGGAACTGACGCTTGTGACTGTCCTCTTGTTTCCCAATTCTTCCTTTATCTGGGAAGCTGCTGTCTTCTCTTAACATCACTACTGTGGGTCAGATTGGTAGGAAGAGGCCACACACCAGCAAGCATCTCTTCCTGATTTATTTTGCTGATGATACTGACAGCAGCAGGAGCAGAGGCAGTCAGTATATTTGTGTGTGGCATTTCTTTGTCATGGTCTTCCATGACAAAGGTATATTGCTGCCTATGACATGTTCAGTGTAGAATGAATACCACAGAGTTCAAAAAGAAGCCATTTTCTTCTATACCTGCCCTTCAGTAGTCAGGCCTATATTTCTATTCTAGAAAAATTATACTAACAATCGCCCATATTGTTTTAATGGAGAGTTTACCGTAAGGTGGCTCCATTGGTTCAACATCTGCAGTCACCTCCTTGCTGTGGGGAGAAAACAGATTCCATGCCAGGGACCTTGAATGGTATTTCTGCCTTCAGCTCTGGTACTCCAGAAGGCCCAGTCAGTCCCCATTCTTAGGCTGAACCAGGATTTGAGCTCCTGTTTACATTGGTTGGGCAAACATCCACCTACAAGTAAATGAAAGGGCATAGCGAGGTTCAATGATGACAGGGAGTGACTCTGGAATACATGTATCCACTATTTCAGCATATTCTGACCAGACCTGTGCTGGACTCATTCACAGACTGCAGGGACGGAGCAACAATGGATGACCAAGGAAATACTAAAAGGGTTGGGCCACTGAGAATATCATCAGCAGCATTCATGCCAGAACATTGCACAACAGAAGACAGCGCCAGCAGCTTTTGTTAGGGCAAGAGACAAGAAATTTAGTGTATATAACAGGACTCAGAACATCAGGCACAATTGCCCTCTGCGTAAATGTCAGTCTCCTTGACATGGGCCACTGGCAGCCTGATTGGGACCTTGGCAGATACTGGCATCCTCAGCAGTGCTTGGCAGGTATAGAGGGTTGTGCTTTTGGAGGGCGCCAGCAGTAGATTTTCTGCTTTTGTTCTTGGCAGAGATAGGAAACTGGATCCATAGACAGCAGAGACAGGAGAGGAATAAAATGGCCTATACCAGCCAGGTGCAGTTGCTCACGCCTATAATTCCAGCACTTTGGGAGGCTGAGGCAGGTGGATCACCTGAGGTCGGGAGTGCAAGACCAGCCTGACCAACATGGAGAAACCCCATCTCTACTAAAAATACAAAATTAGTTGGGAGTGGGAGACAGAGGTTGCAGTGAGCCAAGATCGTGCAATGGCACTCCAGCCTGGGTAACAAGAGCGAAACTCTGCCTAAAAAAACAAAAGGCCTATACACTATGTAATGTGTCAAGCAAGAGGGCTGAGTCACAGAGCACACCAGAGACTGCTCTTATGATTTCCAGAAACATCTTGGAGAAATCTGAGGGGGACTGGAGTTTCTGCAGAGGGGCTGAATATACAAAAACACTTGTTGGCCTATGAATAAGACCCAGGACTCCATTGAGAAACAGGCATCCAGGTGGCTCTTTTTCAAACTTTTGTTCTTTAAATATTTTGTTCAGTACTTAGTTGAACTAAATTCAACTAAATTTACTTTAGAAAGTCAAAACTAAATTTCCATGAATAAAAGTTATAAACCTTTTTAAACTTCAAACAAGGAATTTTATGTAATTATAATGTTTAGCCATCATTTTGTTTATGTTAGGCATTTATGATGTGTTAATTGTTTTGATCCTAATAACTTCCTGGGAGTCACCTGGTGCCATACACATTTGTAAAATTAAAGGAGTCTTTATTGCTATAGGCAGTCTTGCACTGTCTCCTACTTGGTCTCAGAATTCTACCTAATTCTGAGAGTAACTCATTGGGCTTATAGCATGGTGCATTGTTGAAATACTCACCAGAAAGGAGCAGCCTCAGTGGCAAGTGTGATGTGTGTTTTCTTTTCACATTTCGTTAGAACTTTTGACTTTGAAAAAAGTAGAAACAATTCACATTTTGCCAGTTATTAAAAGGTATATGTGGAGCCCCGAAGATCTGGCACTGTATTTCTAATGCCATTCAGTGACATGTTAGTATGAATTGGTGGCTTCAGCCATCATCTGGTTGATCTGGTTGGCCCATTTTTTTTTTTTTTTTTTTTTGAGAAGGAGTCTCACTCTGTCATTCAGACTGGAATGCACAGTGTAGTGGTGCGATCTTGGCTCACTTTAACCTCTGCCTCCCAGTTTCAAGCAGTTCTCCTGACTCAGCCTTAGAAATAGCTGGGATTACAGGCACGTACCACCATGCCTGGATAATTTTTATATTTTTAGTGGAGACAGAGTTTCACCATGTTGGCCACGCTGGTTGAACTCCTGACCTCAAGTCATCCACTCACCTCAGCCTCCCACATGCTTGAGCCACCATGCCTGGCTGAGGTTGGCCCACTTCTTAACTGAGCTCTGGTGTGAATCTGTTCTTCTCTCCAGCCTTCTAGAGACTGAGAAGAACTGTCTCATATATGAAGGTAATGCCACTGACCACTATGAAAAGATCAATTCTTTTAGATAGATTTTTTAGCATTGACGTCTGGTGCTGTTCCATCTGATTGCTACTGCAGCTTCTCTTGATTGACTTTCTGGCTCAATGACCAGTTGATAACATCACTGCAGCTTTATTTTCATGTCCTAAATGGGAAGCTCTAAGGGATCCTAAATTTTTATGAACAGACTCATATCCCAATGGGCTGAAGAGAGGCCTTGAGTCCAAGTCCCATGCCCAACTCCTGTGTAAAACCCACTGCCTAGCTCCTCTATTCTGGAACATCCCTACACAGTCTAATGAACAAATAAGTATTGGGTTTGTAAACAAAATCTATGTCTTAATTCAGATTTGTCTGAAATTTCATTGCCAGGGGAAACCCAGGAGAGCCTCTCACTGAGCTTTTGCTTTACTTCTAGAGTCTCCTCCATTATCTGAAGGGGTATATAGTCCTAAAAGGGTGATTAGGTAATCAGTGGGCTGGCCAATGTATTCTTGTTTTCAAATATTTACCCTTGTCCTCTGTTAAGAGAATTGCATATCTCAACCCATTGTTTGTAACTTTTGATGCCTTCTGTAGAAATAATCAAATGTGGCTTGTGTGACTCATTTTGATTAACAGCATATGAGTAGATGTGACACTAGCCTTGTCCAGGAAGAAGCTTTAGGCACCATTGTGTAAGGGCCAGTCATTTTGCTCTTCCCCTCTGCAGTAAGAATAGCCCATTGCACATGGAGGATGCTTCAGCCTGAATGCACACGGAGGTTGCCTCAGCCTCCAAGTAGCTGGGATTACGCCACCATGTCCAGATAAGTTTTGTATTTTTAGTGGAGATGGGGTTTCACCATGTTGGCCAAGCTGGTCTCAAACTCCTGACCTCAGGTGATCTGCCCAACTCCCAAAGTGCTGGGATTACAGGCGTGAGCCACTGTGCCTGGCTGAGGTTGGCCCATTTCTTAACTGATCTCTGGTATGAATCTGTTCTTCTCTCCAGCCCTCTATAGACTGAGAAGAACTGTCTCATATATGAAGGTAATGCCACTGAACCACTATGAAAAGATCAATTCTTTTGGATAGATTTTTAGCATTGAGGTCTGGCGCTGTTCCTTCTGGCTCGTACTGTAGCTTCTCTTAATTGGCTTTCCCGCTCAATCCCCAACTGATAATATTGCTGCAGCTGGATGATGTGAAGAGACAGTGGAGTAGACATACAGACTATCTGTAATTGGAACAAAACCACACTGGACCTGCAGCTGACAGGAAACACAACTGACACAAGAACTTTTTTTTTTGTAAGCTGGTGATATTTGTTGGGGACACTGTTATGCAGTGTGACCTAGCCAATATTGGCGAATGTGCATATGATGTCTCTAGAGTGGAACCCAGCTCACATAATAAAAATGGTGATTCAGGAAATACTGAGTGGCGTATAATACAGATGAGGTTGTTGTTTTATTTCACGCAGAGCCTGAAATAAAAGTAGGCAGTCATGACAGGGTTGTGAAGCTTGAAGAAATGGAGCAACTAATTGCAGAATTTCATTTCATCCTCACCCTCACCTATCATTTATTTGTGGAAGACTTGCTGTGTGCAAGGCACTTTGCGATGTTGCAGAAGGTAGTTGTCCAAAGAGTCATAGAATATAGTCCATGACCTGTAAACTTCAGGATGCAGTTGGTGTAAATATGATGATACTCATATGAGGGTAGCACGTGAACTACAGAGAGGATACATGCCATAGGAAATTCGAGAAAGGAATTTTCATTTTAGATTAGCCATTAGGTTAATACTGGGACTTTACTTAATTACAAGGCAGAGGTTGTATTTTATTTTGATTTGTACCCCCCAAACAGTGGTATATTGGTACTGACTTGAGTGAGCCAATGATGCATGTCTCTTCCTAACTCTGGGTTCAGCATATCAGATGGTAGTTTGAAATTAGCCATGGTAGGAGTATTTATACCACATAACAACAAATGCTAAAAATCAGGGCTTTTAAAAAATGTTTGAGCGGCAGTGTACCAATATGCTTCTGCTTCCAAGTAAATGAGGTACAAAGAGTTGAACTGAATTGAATTTTTCCCATAGTCAACTGGAGGTTTTGAAATGAAGAATAATTTCAAAGATGGTTTTAGGGATATATTAATCTGGCATTGATACTTAGAAAATGCAAGAGTAGAGAAAGTCTATGTAGCCAGAAAACAGTTATGAGCCTCTTAAAATAATCTGGGAACAAGGAACTAAGGAAGTAAACTTGGATGGTGGTACAAATAGAAAGGATGAGATGAGTCAAAGAACCTTTTAGTGAAGACTTTAATTTTGGCAAAGAAGTTAAAGGTAAATGGCCCTTAGTAGATACTCTTTAAATACTTGTTGAATTAAATTGAATTCAAGAAGAACTTTTTGTTCCAGAATTTAATTCTCTGTTCTTTTTCTTTTCTCCTGTACTCCTCTAGACTTTTGTTCATTCCCTTTGACTTTTATTTGCTTGTACATATTTCTGATTTTTATGGAGCTCTCTCTTTCTATTCTTTCTTTCTCTACTTCAGTCCTAAAGTAATTAGTAACCAATCACCTTATTAGCTGCATAGAGATCTGAATAACAAAATCTCTTGGCAGATGGGTTTTATATCTGAAGTGGTAGATCCATTTCTCCAAAAGAACAGGTAATTTGTATTCTCCAACACAGGTATTGCAACCTTGAGGCTATTTCTGGATTGAAACATATTTCATGCTTTCCACATGCTTATTTGGTTCATTTCAGTAACATTACATAGATGAAAACAACAAAATGAATGATATATGAGTCACCTTTAAAACTTCAATGTGTCTGTCAAATTAATTGCACCACCTAAACACCAAATTCTTTCCTTTAATTGAAAGTCTTATAGGTACCCCCCTCAGCATATGCTATAGTTAATGATCAATTGTTGCCATAAATGATTTAACATTTGTATACACGTGAGATGACATGGTCATAATTCATGGAAATGCCAGTGCTGTGAAATAAGCACAAACAGTGATAAATGTGCTGCCAATTTCTATATAATTACCCCAGATCTATCATGCTACTTTGGTATGTTGAAATGCATTAGAGCATAACAAGTGTGCATCATCCTAGTGATCAATATCCTATTTCAAATAAAAGTGTTACTGTATAACTACCATGTTATTCTTTCTGACGATTTTCTACTGAGCTATGCTGCGTTTCAATTTAAGAAGTAAAATCACAGGATGTCCACCTGAATTAGAATTACTACACTGTTCACAATTAGCACATGGTTGATGTGTGCAATTTTAATTTAGACATTAATGATGGTTTGTGACTTCATTTACATTTAGATAATTTAATTTGTCCACTTGAAATAGTCTCTTCTGGCTGGCTATATTTCACCCTAAATAAATCTTACACTCTGAGACTTTGCTCTGAAAATGTGTTCTTTTAGTGTGTTTCTTTGATCTTTTCTTCCCTCCTTGCTGTTTTGCTGTGCTTTCTCTTTCTTGGTTCTGTTTATTTTGCTTTGCTGAGGTGATGGTGTTTTCTAGGTCAAAGATTGAGTTCAATTAGGAAGGACTAGTAATTGTACAATGTAAAACGATCTCTCTGTCAGGCAAAACAGACTATTTTTGTACAGTCAGATGCTTTAAAACATTTCTGATAGTTTCTTGAAACAAAAGAGGGCAAAACCCCTTTGGTTTTACAGGCTTTCCAGCTTAATCACATCTTTTTAAAGGCACCACAAGGTACACCCTTGGCTATGCTCAGTGTCCCTGAAGACCCATGACAGGGAGTAACCAGTAATGTGTCTGAAACTTGCATCTGGCTAGCTTGAAGCTCCAGGTCTGATGTCACCCAGCCATTGGGTGCACTGGCAGAGTCCTTAGCAGCCACCTCTCAGGGCTGGTCGTTTTCTTATTGCTGCATATGCAGTCCTGTATTTTAGAGGTTACATAACCTTAGTTTCTTTTTGGAAAAAATGAGCATTCACTGGGAGACAGTAATCTAGTAAAGATTTTTAAAAACAGGTTAACTGTGATCTGAACATCTAAGCAGAAAAACTGTGACCTTTGAATGA
>PVKP010029320.1:0-29169 GCA_004027715.1 Plecturocebus donacophilus
CTCTAGCACCCCTCCTCAGTTCCTCTCTGCCACAGCATGCTGGTTCTTTCCTTCACTGCACACCCTGCATGCTCCTTTTAAAGAGTTATTTTACTTTTTGTTATGTCTTCCCACAACTTCAGTGAGCAGCGACTTTGTTCAGTTTTCTCCAGCACCCAGAAAATCCCCTGGGGCATGTAGGTGTCATAAGTGTTTGTCACATGCAAAAATGAGATGCCAGAGCCAGTATTTGAGCTCAGTCTTTGTGACTCCAAAACTTCAGCCCTTTCTCATACCTTTTTGCTCCCAGAACAGCAATCTGGTGTGGGTGGCAAGGGAACTCCTTGACAGTCAGATTTTGCTTCTGCAGTCATTTTGGAAGTACCATCGGGCAATTCCTTTCCTCTCTCTGGGCCTCAGTTTACCCATCTGTTCTAAGATGCAATATTGATGCTCTGAGCCATAGGGACCATGCCAGGGAAGGGATCAGAAGCAGATAGTTCTATGTCCAGCAGGGGGCGCCATGGGCTCTTTCAACTTCGCACTGGCGGGCGGCCTGGCTCTCCAGTTCTGTGTCAGGGTGCCTTCTCGTCCACACACGCTACTATCTCCCATCACTGCCACCAAATACCACGGACAGGTTTCTATTTTTTCTCCCATAATTTTTACCTTTTGAAGTTGTGGCGGTGTTTTGTTTTGTTTTGTTTCAAAACAGAATCTCACTCTGTCACCCAGGCAAGGAGCGCAATGGCGCGATCTTGGCTCACTGCAACCTCTGCCTCCCGGGTTCAGATTGATTCTCCTGCCTCAGCCCCCCGAGTGGCTGGGATTACAGGCACCTGCCACCATGCCCGGCTAATTTTTTGTATTTTTAGTGGAGACGGGGTTTCACCATGTTGGCCAGGCTGCTGTCGAACTCCTGACCTCAGGTGATTCACCCACCTCGGCCTCCCAAAGTGCTAGGATTACAGGCGTGAGCCACTGCGCCTGGCCTAGAATAGATTTAGAGAAAAGTTGTGAAGATCATATGAAGTTCCCATAGACCACACAGACGTTTTCCAGTTATCAGCATCTTACACTTACATGGTACATTTGTCACAATTAATGAGTCAATTGATACAGTATTATTAACCGAAGTCCATACTTTATTCAGGCTTCCTCACTACCTTGCGTCCTTTTTCTGCTCTAGTATACTATATTCTATTTCATCATTATGTTTCCTTAGGTTTCTCAGATTTTCCTTTTTGTTTTGTTTTGTTTTTGAAGCAGGGTCTTGCTCGTGACCCAGGCTGGAGTGCAATGGTGTGACCATAGCTTATTGCAGTCTGTAACTTCTGGGCTTAAGCAATCCTCCCACTTTAGCCTCCCAAGTAGCCAGAATTATAGGACACACCACCATGCCCAACTAATTTTTGTTTGTAGAGATTAGGTCTTCCTTTCTTGCCCAGGCTGGTATTGAACTCGTGGGCTCAGGCCATCCTCCCACCTCGTCCTCGTCCTCCCAAAGTTCTGGAATTATAGGCATGAGCCACCACAATTGACTGGCCAGACTTTCCTTTTTTTTTTGATGTCCCCAGGGAGGTTTTTAGATGGGACTCCAATGTGTGTCTTGAGCTCATGGTCACTTAAGATTCCCTCTGGGGAACTTAGGAACACATTTTTATGGTAGAAACTGATGACTCTAATGGAATTCTTGGATTGATATTCAGAAGTAGTTCTCTCAGCCAGGTGGAGTGCTGTGCACCTGTAATCCCATCACTTCGGGAGGATGAGGTGGGAGGATCACTTGAGCCCAGGAGTTTGAGTCCAGCCTGGGTAATATAGTGAGACCCTGTCTCAAAAGAAAGAAGAAAGAAAGAAAGAAAGAGAAAGAAAGAAGAAAGAATTTTTTTCAATAAATATAGTAAGACCCTGTCTCAAAAGAAGAAAGAAGGAGAAAGAACGAAAAAAAGAAGAAAGAAAAAGGAAGGAAGGAAGGAAGAAAGATTCCTTTCAAGAAGACATTTTGAGTATGCCTGCTATATGCCAGTCCTGTGCTCGGTGCCAGGGTTCTCCTGGGGCTGACAGCCCAGTTATTTTGCCCAAGTTGGAGAATAGATGCACAAGGAAGGCAGAGGGCAAAATTCCACCCTCCTTTTCCACTCAAGGACCCAATCAAGGTGGAAAAGTGGTATCTTCCTTCCCATGGAACTCTCCGAAGGGCCTGGCCCCAGAGCTGGAGGATTTGGAATAAAAGGAGGCTTAGGGGCTTTCTCAGGGTTACGCCCTCAGTTCTGGGAACCCAGCCCCTGTACTTCACTGGAGAAAGATTGGGGCATGGAGTTTCTTTCCTTTCCTTGAGAAAGAAATGTGCTCTCAGCCTTTGAGGTCACCATTGCCGTCTAATTCAATTTGATAACGTAAGTCCATTCTGCACTTCTCAGCTTATAAATGGACACTATCAAGTTCTAACAGCATCTTTGGGAGATAAGTGCCGTATTTGTGAGTCCCACTTCACTTGTGGAAAGTGAGCCTCAAGTCCCATTTGGCAAATAATTGGTGGAGGTGAGATTTGAATCCAGGGTTCGCTCTGTCACCCAGGCTGGAGTACAGTGGTGTGATCATGTTCACTGCAACCTCCACCTCCCAGGCTCAAGAGATCCTCCTACCTCAGCCTCTCATGTAGCTGGGACTACAGGTGTGCACCACACCCAGCTAATTTTTGTATTTTGTAAAGACAGGGTTTCACCATGTTGCCCAGGCTAATCTCAAATTTCTGGGTTCAAGAAATCTTCTTGCCTTGGCTTCCCAAAGTTCTGGGATTGCAGGCATGAGACACTGCTCCCAGCCTATCTCTTCATTTTCATTTGCCATCACTCTACCCTGTGGCTGTTTGGCCTTCAAGCTTGGAGGAAAACAGCATTTTTGGAAACTTTTTTCTCTTGACCTACTGAATTATATTCTGTTCAGCTCGACTTTACAGACCTGGAGGGGCAAAAGGAAGGAGTTTCTCACCCCATGCTTGGGAGAGAGGCCTCTGCTCCAGTCCACACTTGCCCTTCTTGAATAATCTGGGATGGGATGATTTGAGGTGGTGGTTCACTGGCTCTCGCAGCAGAGAAAACAGCCCAGGGCTGGGATGCAGATGCTCTGGGTATGTTGCCTGCCCACCCATGCCTCTTACCAACTGTGGGAGCAAATAACTTTTTACCTGTGGTCCTCAGTTTCTTCATCAGTGAGATGGGCTAATATGCCTGCTCGAGAGGCTTTGTTGCAGCAAATAAGAGTTGTAAAAGAGTGTGAAAGCCCTGTGCAAGGGTTACAGACGTGTTTATAATTTCCAATGAGTTGATCCAGGACCCCACAAGGAAGTTGCTTCCCTGAAGGACCAGGTGAAGAAATAACTTGTAAGCAGAAGCTTCAAGCCTGTGTCCAGAACCAACATCACGTTGAATCCCCTTGTCCACCTCTAGGCCCTCTGTTTCCTCCCACACCACGAGTACTGTAAGCCTGGCACAGGGAGAAGATGCCAATATTCTCTAGTACTGGATGCCAAGCACCTTGAGGATAAGACATAACATTTGTTTCAGCCCTAAACTTTCCAGCTTCTAGCACAGTATGGGCCACACAACGTACATGTAGATGTTGAGTGAAAAAATGAATGAATGGGTAAATGAATGAATGAATGAATTCATGAGTAGATGAAGAAATGCTGGGGCCATAAACAGGTCCGGCTTTTACCTCGTGACCCCCAGGCTCCCATCCAAGCCCCCTGAACTTATCCTTCACCCTTCCTTTTACACAGCAGTGCATGACACCAGAGGTACCAAAAAGGCAAACTGGACTTTATTATAAAGTTGGCTACAAAGTCACCGCAGCACCACGAGGTGGCCATCTGGGCAGGCCCAGGCAGTCTGGCGGCCGGTTGAGTCCCGCACCAGGTACACGCACTCGTGCAAGCACATGTGTGACGGCAGGTCTGCCTTCCTCCATCGGAAAGGAACGTAGCGTCTCTTCGCACCCCCCACCCCAGGCGCGGGGCGCAAAAGTCACAGGAAGGGCCGCCAGGGCGGCAGAGTCCATCGGAATTGAAATCCCGTTACTGGTGTGTAGAGAATTCTACGTGGGTGTCAAGAGCCCCTCAGGGCACGGGCTGGCCCGGGTGGGCCCTGCCTTTCCCCCACCAAGGCCTAGAGGTGGCTTGGCCCCTAGGAGTGGAGAACTGGCCCAGGCCAATGGGGCAACGCGGCAGGGAAGTGAGACTCCCCCATTCTCCGCTTGAAATCCCATTCAAGGAAACTCACTACGAGTGAATACAGATTGAAATGGAAACTGGGATCTCTGGAAGTATCTTGATTTTAAAAAGAAGCTCCCCTCCCTTGCCCTCCCACCTCCCCCCGCAAATCCTGCAGGGCCTGGGGAATCATATATATCCCCCTCTGGCCCCCAGAATCCCCCCAACAGTCCCGGGGGGGTGGAGAGCGGCTCCACGTCTTGATGACAATATGCCATACTTGACGACGTTAAGTCACAGACTTATTCAAAACGTTGGTTCCCCTCCACTTCCATCTGCGAGGAGAGATAGAGAGAGAGCACAATCAGTTAGATCAATTAGGACAGAGGATGCTGGGGCTGAGAATGTGTTGGTATTAGTATGGGCTTCAAAGATGTTGGCTCAATGACAAAACAATCCCCAGAGGCTCAGTAGATTAGGGAGCAATTTGGATGGACGGAGTGAAACTGAGGCTGTAGTCAGGGGCTGAGCCTCATCCTTCTTTTACTAACTTCTATAAACTCTTGCTCTGTTTCCCCTTCAGGGAACTAGAATACTAGGATAGAGCTCTAGTCCCTCTTCCATCAGTTTGTACTGTGCCCTAAGGAGAGTTTCCTTAACTCTGGGACCTTGATTATTTTCATCTGTAAAATGGGGTGGTGAAGACTGATCTAGTTAAGCACAAGCTTAATAAAGTTAAGCACAAGCACTTCCCTAAGGATTCTCTAGCACTCTATCCCACAGCCCCAACCCCTCTGCCAGGTCTACTTGTTCAAAACTTAAGTCTTTCATTTTTTTCCTTATCCCCACTGCTACTCTTTGCAGCAGGGGATGTCATCCCTTAATAAAATCGAGGTACTGAGAGGGGAAATGATTCACCTAATTCTACCCAGCATTTCCTTGGCAGGAGAGGGACTTGGGTTCTTGGACCTTTTGGCTGGACTCACCTTCATGGAAGCTGTCTTGAACTTGGCTCTGGAGTTGATGCAACTCATCAGTAAATCCATCATAGGGGAATGCTGAGACACCTGTCTCAAAGGCGGTTTCATATGTGGCCAGGTCCTCCAGGAAGCTGTGGTCTTCTGGGGACAGGTTGTTGCAAGGCGATGGGGCCCCTCCTGGGCCCTCTGCCTCAGGATCCCCTGAACCCCATTCCTCATTGGGGTCTGGGGTAGAGAGATCCATGAAGATGTCTTCCACGGGCGTCTCTTCCAGGAACATGTTATCAGGGTCAGCCAGGAAGTCCAACTCCTGGCATTTCCAGGGTTTCAGGTCCAGACTGAGCACAGGGGGGC
The DNA here is from genome assembly GCA_004027715.1 of Plecturocebus donacophilus. NCBI lineage: Eukaryota > Metazoa > Chordata > Mammalia > Primates > Pitheciidae > Plecturocebus > Plecturocebus donacophilus. Next base: position 5,527 of record PVKP010029320.1, read on the forward strand.
CTGCCCCCGACAGGGACAGGTTGGAGTCCAGGGGCTCCAGTCCTCCAAGTGGCTCTAGTCCACCAGTGCCAGCCTCAGCTGAGAAGGGTCTGTCCATGCCCTGAGCCAATTGGCTAATCTGCTGGATGAGACGGTCTATCTCGTTCTGCTCCTTTTCAGAGTAGTGGAAGAAACTCTGCTTGACTGGAGAGGCCTCAGGTGTGAGCAGGCCTTCGGGCACCAGGGGGACATCCACAGAGAGGGGGCCCCGGAGCTGAGCTAGGGCCAAGAGCGTGCAGTCCCCATTACCAGGGCTGCTAGGACTTGGGGGCAACTTCTCATAGAGAAAACTGCATCCCTCCTGGGCGAAGTAAGTCTTGGTAGGATTGGGGCTCAGTTGCTCTGGGAAGGTTTGGCTGGGGCTGTCCAGGTGAGCTTGGAATGCGGTGCTGGGAGGAGTCAGCTGTTCATGGGCAGGGCTGCCCATAGGCTCTGGAAAGGTGGCCGTGCTGGGAAGCAGCTGGTCTGGGAAGGTAGAGGTGCAGGGAGTCAACTGGTCTTCGTAGCTTCTGACCGAGGTTTCAGTCAGCTGGCTTTGCAGTGGGCTAGTTAGTGGATCTGGGAAGGTTGCACTGCTGGGTGTCAACTGATCAGAGAAGGTCGCAGTGCTTGGAGTCAGCTGTTCTTGAAGAGTGCTGGATGGGGTGGGCAAGTGGGTCTGGAAGGGCTCATGGAGGCTGAAGAGGAAGGCACAGCCTCCTGGCTGGTGGGGCGTATAGGGTGGAGTGCACACAAGATCCTTGCTCAGTTCTGCTTGGAGAGAAGGCTCAGGCCCAGAAGGGAATGCCAAGTAACTGAAGTCCAGTTCTTTGGAGGGTCGGGGAAGCTCTTCTGGTGCAGAGACAACACTCAGTTCAGGAGCATTGGGATAGCTGGTGCTTCTGGGAGCCCCCAGGGCTGCAGTGAAGAGTGGATTAGTGCTGGAGCACTGTTCCTGGGAGAGAATGTTCTCAGGAAATGAGGGCAGCATGGTCGGAGTGCCCAGGACATAAGCTGCCTGGTTATCTTCAGAGTTCAACTGCTGGCGGAGGCTCCAGGCTTCCATGTCACTGGAGAGGAGAGAAGAGGCAGCTGGTAAGGGTCTGATGTCCATTTCCAGAGCAGTCTCCTGATTTGTGTCTCCTCCATGCCGACCTCAGCTGCCCCCTAGACCCCTGGCTTGTGGCTTACCTAATTGGGTAGTTATTGGCAGTAATGGGGCCCTCTGGACCTTCTGAGTATAGCAGGCAGTAAATCCATGCCCAGCCTCCAGTCTTGGCCTGTAGTCTCACCACCATCTCTGCCTGAATATCTCCACTCTCAGCCACTGTGGAGAAAGAAGATGCAGAGTTAGGATGCCCACCAGGCAACTCTACCTACTCCCCACCTTTGCTCACCTCTCCACTGAATTAAGATAGCCATGACATCCTCTCCTCTGACTACCCTCATCTGCACCACTCAGCTCTCTACCTTGACCTCACCACTCAGAGTCCCCCAGTTCTGCTTCTGCTATTACTTTGAATCCTCACCCTCATGTTCACCCTACAGCATCCGAAACTGTTGGCCACTGTTATCTCCCCAGCATCACCCTTGACTACAGCTCATTCTTTGTCTGGTCTCCCATGCCCTTTCTCAGCTTGCTCTCTTGTCCCCAGCCTCTCTGGACACTCACACAGGCGGTAGTGTTGAGCAGAAGCGTGGGCCAGGTCCTCAGGGTGCAGCAGTCCATACCATGATTTACAAAGCAGTTCACTGCGCTCAAAGCCCAGGTAGATTAGGACACTGGGAAGGTGGAAAGGGTGAGGTCAGCTTTCTGTTTTCCTTGCTTGATACCCATGCATCTCACTCCCTCCCAGATCCTCTGCCCCCCTAAACCCCATCCTCCCTGCCCCTGACTCCAGAATCTAGGGTCCCCTCATCTCTGGCCTGCCTTTCTCTTGGAATCTGAACACTCCAGGCTTACCTCTCAGAGATGTCCAGTAGGGCCAGGTCTTTAGCATGACGGCTCTGGAACATGGCCAGGAAGAGTGAGGCAGGGCCAGGGCCAGGGCCAGGGCGGGGTCTCGGCTCCAGTGGGGCACAGAAAGCTGTGAACACGGGGTTTCCTGCCCAGTAGGCCCCAGGTGGGTGAGCATGGAATCGGCCTCGAATAAGCACCAGTTTGTTGCCTGCACTCTGGCGCCTGAGGGACTTGGAGGTGTTGAAGCGGCAGCGGAAGAGGCGATCTAGATGGGTGAAGAGAAAAACCGATAAGAGGGTGAGTGACTGAGCGAGACAGTGGATGCAGGGGAGGGCAGCAAGTGGGAAATTGGACCGAGGAGGGAAGAAGGGAGTCCTTACCAGTGTCCAGGGCAGAGGGCAGGGTGAGTTGCTGGCGCACGGTGAGGTGGTCAGCTGGGTCAATGATGTCATAGATGCTGTCACCCTGGGCAACCAGGTCCACCTGGAGAAAGGAAAAGAAGAGATGACTATTAGGGAGAACAGCGGGAGCCAATCTTTGACTTATGTTATCTTGCAGGGTATAACCTCTCCCTCCATAGTAATTCCCTGTTCCTCAGGAGTGGAAGGCTCATGGTGCCCCCTTCATGCCCAGCCTCAGCTGAAATGACCCTCAACACTCACCATGGAGTGGCCCAGATGCTCGCTCACACTCTCAGACAGATAGAGCAACTTCCCCTCGGCTGTGAACACAAGCAGAAAGCCGGGTAGTGCCGCTACGATATCCTCAAGCTCTTGAGCTGAGAGAAGCCCCGTGGGGCCCGCCAGAGGAGTGCCTGTAGGGCGAGAAGACATGGTGAGTCAGGAGTAAGACTGGGTGGCAAAGCAGAAATGAGGAAGGCATGGCCTGAGTTTCAAATAATCCAGAGGAATTTCTCATGGACCTGCCTCTGCAAACACCTGTTGACCCGCTGCCCGCAGCTCTTGGCCAGGGAACCTGTTGCTGTATCTCCATAGCCCGCAAGCCCTAGACTTCTAAACCGGGTCGGCGCCTCCTCGGCTCTGAATTTCAGAACCGTGGACAGAGCTCCCAAGGGGCTCTGAATCTCAGAACCGCGGACAGAGTTCCAAAGAGGACTGTGGGTTCAGAACCGTGGACAGCTCCCTACACGGCCGAAGCGGCCGTCAGCACCACGGGCAGCACCCCCGAAGGCGACTGGAAATCCCTTTCAGCACCGCGGACAGGACTATGCTTCCCTAGACGCAGGCAGCTACATCCCTGCAACTTCCCGGGCTTCCCTCCCCAGCTCCCCGAGCTCCTCTGCACTGGCGGGCACCGAGGCCGCTCTATCCTGGCTCTTCTCCTCTCCTCTCCTCTAAGGCCCCTGGTGTTAGAGATACCGTCCAGGCTCTCTAACTCTCATTCAGAACTAAGGTGAGGTTTGGAGGGAGCTCAGGAAGAAAAATAGTCCCGAATCTCCCGAGTCCTGAGTCGCCCCAGCTCGCCAGCACGCTGTCCTAGACATGCAGCAGCCCCAGCGGGTTCCCCAGCTCCAGGGTCTCCGGCTCCCGGCAGCTCGGATCTCCGGTAGTCCCAGCATGCTCACCTCCAGCGAAGAAGACGCCCTTGCGAGTGTAGATGCAGGCGAGGCTCATGATGTGCAGGTAGGACAACCGGACCTTGTCCGCTTCGGCTAGCGGCAGCAGCTCCTTGAGGTTCCGGATCTCAGCGTTGATCTGGTCCCGGCGCGCCTTGGAGGCGCCCTTGGTGGAGCGGTACATGACCGGCGGCTGCGGAGCTCCAGCTCGGGCGCCCGAGCACCTGCGCTCCCGTCCCGACGCACCGGCGGCTTCCTCCTCGGTGCTTCCCCGTCTCTCGCTCAGGCTCGCTCTCTGCTCTCCTGGGCTCCGCTCGGCTGCGCTGCCCCCCTCGCCTGCCTCACGCCGCCTTATATAGCTCCTGCCAGGCGTGGGGGGCTCGTTTTAGAGCTGGGGGGCGGGAGAGCGGGAGGCTGGGCTAAGCGAGCTGCAGCGGGAGCCGCTGACTGGGGAGGGGGGCTCCTCCTCCCGCCCGGCTTCCTACGTCATCCCATGACGTAGAATGAGAGCGGGAGGGAGGCGAGCGAGGGGGGAGCAGGAGGCTGCGGAGGGGGCCGAGCCTGGCGAGAGCTGAGCGGAGAGGCAGGCGCTGCGTTAGGAAAGCTTGAATGGGGTGTGGGGACCCAGGCGTCCGAACGCGTTCAGTTGAGGGAAGCGACAGGGCCAGGGTTAGGGCGGCCTGAAGCCCCCGGCAGGAGTTTGCAGAAGGCAGAGAGGGGCCGGCACTGACACTAATTTTTCTGAGGAGTTGAGGGAATGGGGAGGAACAGGGCTGTCTACAAATCCCCCTCGTTACTTGCCAGACAAGGTCACGTTCACATGCAGGGAAGGAGGACTTTCCTTGGCCTCCGTGGGACAGGTCACAGCTGGGGTTCCTCTCTGGGGACTACTCAACCTGGGATTATCTTGGCCATTTTCAAAACACAAATCCTCCCCTCTTCCCAAACCGGGCCTTGGCGGCTTATCAGGGGGTGTTCCTGGGGGTCTGAGTCCCCAGGATGGGTGGAAAAGGGGTCCGGTGGGAAAGGGACCAGCTGAATTTGGCGTTGATCCTGTTTTCTCACAGCCACAAATAGAAACCAACACCAGCGCTAGGCTGCAGTGATTCTTGGTTTCCCTGTCAGCTAATTAACCTTAGCTACCTAAGGGGGAAACTGAGGCAGGGACGCAGGGGACAGCGAGGACCTGGATCTGCACTTAGGCATCCCTTCCCCCCCGCACCCCCCCCCCCCGTTACCGGCCTCCTAGCCAGCGCTTCCCCCCGCCCTGCTGCCATCCTCGGTCTCCCCGCGGGCCGGGGGCGGGGGCGGGGCCGGGGGAATCCCAGCTCCATATTAGGACAGGAATCCTCCGGCGGCTGCCGCGGCTGCGGCGGCGGCGGGCGGGGCCTGACTGCCTCCGCACAGCTCCGGAGGGCTCCCCGCCCTGCCTAGGCGGGCAAGATGGGGGAGCAGCCGAGAAGCGAGGGGGCCGCGCCGGACCCTCCGTGACCCCTGCAGCTACCAGGGACCCTGTAACCTCGTCAGGCTCCCTCTACCCCTTTCCACATCTGTGGTGCTAGGGCTGCTGGCTCTGCCTCTCCATCTTCAACTCTCCACCTCTCACCTTCGTTTCTTTTTCTCCTAGCGTGCTTGGTGGTCGGCTCAGCTTAGTGCTGCGACCCCCGAAGTTTCCCCTTTCTTTCTTCTCCATATCCTGTCACCCTTGCCCTATCCGATACTCCCCCTTCTTTCTCTTTTCACCACAGATGATTGCTCTCTACAGGGGCGAGGAGATGCCGTTGTTACCCGGGGATTCAATAATGCAAGAAGCAAGTGGGCTAAGCAGATGTCCTTGTCTGAAATCTCATTTGATGGAGCTGTGTGTGCAGGGAATCACTTAAGGGGCTGGAAATGAGGCCACTTAAACATTGGGGTGGTGGGACTGGGACGTCCCAGTCACACAGAAAACCTGGAGATGAACTTTGACATCAAAAAGGACAGTTTGAGACCAGGGAATTCCCCACTCCTCGTGGAAAGGGGTGGTAGCAAGACAGGTAGAGTGGGAGGAGAGACAGTCGAGGAGACGTATGTCTTAGAAGAGGGGTACAAAGCTGTGGAGACCCTATCCTGGTGTCTTATGCATTTGGCAGAGGTTGGGGCCATCCTGTGGTAAGCGTCACAACTGAGGTGGAGGAAACAGTGTCCATGTGTCTGTCTGCCACTGTCTGTAATCCTATTGACTTGGATGACAGAGAGATGGTTCCTTCTGGATATGGGTCTGTGTTGCTTCTTTCATTTCGATCTGACCTCTGATGTGCCCACCCACCCCTCTCTCAAGCTTCTATTTGAACAAGCCCTTGATCTTTGGGTCCCCTTCCGTATGAAATTCCAGGAGGGGGGGTTGTTCCTGTGTTCTTCACCCACTGATGCTAAAGCTGCCTGGGAGACATTCTGAGTGTCCCTCTCCACAATCAGAGGAGTCTACTGGGCGGGTCCCTTGGCCTCCAGAAATGAGCGAATGTGCACTGAAGGAATGCGGCGCTGGCAGCTGTCCGTGGTGCTGGCAGCTGTCCGTGGTGCTGAAAGAGTAACCACGGAAGTGAGTTAGGCTGCAGTTTGCTTGGGACATCAAGGTAGGGCTTGGGTTCCCACAGGCCTCAGAGTGAGCCTCCCTTTTGACTGTCCCCTTATTCTCTGTGGATGAATATTGGGGGGGTTGCAGGGGGCCAAGTACTACTGGGCTCTAGTAGGAGTGAAGTAAGCAAGGGAGGAGAACTGGGCTCAAGGGAAGAGCCCCTGGCTTTTTCCAGAATGGAATAGAAAGAAGCACTTTGGAAGGGAAGAAGGGTCTAGAAAGGGACAAGGGAGGGGGTAGAGAAGAGCTCATCCTAGTTCGCCCACTCTGATTCAAGTTGAGAAGCTCTGTATGCCCCGATGTCTCCTCTCCCTAGGCCAGCTCCCACTCCCCTTGCCTCCCACCTCCATGAAGCTATTTTTAACTGTGCAGAACCAAAAATAGCTTGGCAGCAGCTTCAGGCCGTGGGAGAGGAGCTATTTATATCACCAGTGACGGTTCCGAAATAGCAAGCAGGAGGAGGGGGGTGGCTGGCACACTAGAGAGCTCCTGGCCGCTGCTAAAAATACTGGCAGTGTGAGTCATCCTGGCCTGGCTGAGTCATCCCACTCTCTCCCCCAAGTGGCAGGCAGCAGCAGCAGAACAAGCTAAGAATTAGAAGCCTGAGATGGGGGAGGCATCAGAGCCTGCTGGCTGTGGGAAAGTGGGCAAAAGAATGAATTGGGAGAGGGGCTTTGGGGTGAGTGTGTAGAAGGAATGGGAGAGCAGAGCCTCTCAGCCAAATCTACTGGGCAAGCGTGCAGCATCCCCAGCCAGCTATGCACTACTGCTCAGGGATACTTGGGCAATGGAAGGAAAAGAGCCAGACTGTGTGTGTGTGTGTGTATGTGTGTTCACTTGACTGAGAGTGTGTTTGTATGTCCTGTGTGTCTTCCTCTAAACCTGTCTGAACGTGTTTATATGTCTTTATCTGTGTATCTGTTTGCATGTGTCTTTGTAGCTTCGAGTCTCTACCCCTGTATGTGTTTACCTATGTCTGCATCTATGCCTGTCTTTTTTTAAGTCTCCAACTTCCCATACAATTCTATGTTTGTGCCTGTGTGTATTTATGTCTACAACTTTCCATATGCCTCTCTGTCGGTGTCTGTGTTTGTGTCCATATTTGAGTCTGCTCTGGGTCTTTCTCTCAGCATCTGATGGCGTGGTGGGATGTCCATGCATCCCCAGACTCAATATAGCTTCTGTTGCCCCCTCTGATGTCACTTGTTGGGCTCCAGCACCACCTATGTCTTGCTCAACTCTTTCTACCTAGCATCTTCCCCTCTTTCCAAGAACCCCCTAACCATTTGTGAAGCTCTCTCTGCTGCATGCAATCTCTAGTAAAAACATGGAAGAAAAGAGCCCCACATGACCTATCCCTTTTCTCTTGAATCATCCTGAATTCTCCCTGGCCTGCAGGAGTAAGTGGTTTTCCATCACTCCATATTTGGAGAGCTGAGAGAAGAGAAGGGCTTTCTTTAGTTCCAAAAAAAAAAAAAAAAAAAATTCCTGGTGTGGGCACAGGCATGCGTAGCGCGCATGCACACACACACAGGCGCACATACACATGCACGCACACACACACAACTGAGAGAATGAGAGAGAGAAAAAAATATCAAGGTCCCTTCTTTACTGAGAGGAGCTCGCATCTGTTGCCATAGCAACCCACCCACTCTTTCCCCGAAAAATCACCAAGAAGAGGTGATGGCATCGAGGAGGGATTGGCTGATTCCTTTCTTTATTATTTTTTCCGAAAAAGGGTTTTTGTAACAAAAACAGGCCGTGAGAGCTCTTGCCCCTGTCTTGCATAGCTTTATTGGGAACCTGGGGGAGGGGCATCACCCCCCAGCCTTTATCAGAGAAGAGGAGGTGTATCTTTTCTAGAGATTTGGAGGAGGATGACCTCCTGGGAAGGAGTGGAAGGGTGGATGAGGAAGCTGCTTCTTCAGAACCAGCATGGAGACTCCTGGATACTAGTCTGGAGATTTGGAGCAAGGATCTTGGCAGAAGGCTGTCAAAGTGTTATCTTGTCTTGCTCTGGACAAATGTGTCTATGAGAAAGAGAAAGCAGGGGGAAAGGAAGGGAAGTGGGGAGAGGTAGAAAGAATATGAATGAATGAATCACTGGATGGGGCTTCAGAGAAGATGACAATATGCCAAAGGATGCAAGCTTGCAGTCGTGGTCAGACTAGACAGATGGGCAAGATGGTGCAAGAAAGATGCATTGATGCAACTGGTGGTGGCGCAAGTCACCAATGAGACCACAGCTGCAACTACTTAGCTTGTGGCCATAGGCGAATGCTCCAGAGGAGCACTGAAGCGCATTTTTCATAGTTCTATTCCCAGCCAGAGTCTCAAAGGCCTCCTCCAAAGCCTGGCCACCAGCCACTGCAGCCACATCACTCTCTCAAGTGAACTGTTGCCTCCTGCCAAATGACTGGATGGTGGAAAGAAAGGGATTCCTTGTTTCCTCCCATGCTTGGCTTGCTACAGAAATGGGGACACCTGGGGCTGGAACTTGGAAAGACAGATGAAGAATCTGACCCTGGAGAGAGACACCTTCCTCTCCGACAGGCTGCTGCCACCCTCAGCGGACAAGGGCATGGCCAGGTGATGTTGGGGTGGGCAGTGGGTGCAGCTCCACTTAGCATCACACAGAGGGATGAAAAGACTTCAGATTTGCTCTGACCTATTAGACACACTCTCGTGACAAATCTGACTGATATCATTATTATTATTTATACACAGAGTGCAAGTGGCCTGATCATAGCTCATTGCCACCTCAAACCCTTGGGCTAAAATAATCCTCTGTGCCAGCCTCTTGAGTAGCTGGAACTACAGGCATAAATCACTACACCCAGATAATTTAAACTTTTTTTTCTGCCCAGGCTGGTCTTGAACTACTGACCTCAAGCAGTCCTCCCACCTTGGCCTCCCAAAGTGCTGAAGTTACAGGTGTGAGCCATGGCACCCAGCCTTGACTGATATTATGATGATGCTTATCTGATAGATGGTGAAACAAAGGATCAGAGATGGAGAATGACTTAATCAAAGTCACACAGCAAGTCTCTGGCAATGCTGAGCCTCATCCCTAGCTTCTGCTCCCAACCTAGGCTTGCTCTCTTGTACCACGTGGTAGGGCTTAGGGCTAGGGTTTACAAACTATGGACTGCAAATCTAGCCACATCTAGTCTGCCGCCTCTTTTTGTAAATAAAGTTTTATTGGACTACAGTCACATCCATTCATTTACTCATTGTCTATGGCTGTTTTCACATTACAATGGAAGAGATGAGTAGCTGCAACAGAGACCATATGGTTCAAAAAGACTTAAGTACTTTTTGACCCTTTTTCACTAACTGACCCTTTACAAAAAATGTTTGCCATCCTTAGACTAGAGGATGAGTTCACACCAGGAATAGCTCCGCTTGTTCCCCCTTCTCACCCAGAAAGCTCTCTTAGTCCAGGGTATATCAAGGTATCATTTCAGCTCCCTTTACTTTCCAAATGCCATGGAGAAGTAGTGCTCCTGGACACCTTAACGGAGGAGAGGTGGGAAGCTCAATGGGCCAGGCTCCTTATTAGCTTCCAGTCCCCTTTGTGTCATCCAAGCAGGATGATGCGCCACTTCCTGCAACAGGAGTTGGAATGGGCAATGAGGAGACAGGGTACCCCAATAAATCCCTATTTCAAACCTAGTCTTCAGGACTGCATTTTGGGAAGGGGGAGTCTCAGGGCTGGTGATTAAGGTATTGTCAGGAAGACAAAGTGTATGTATGAGGAAAAGGAGGGTATTATGGGATCTTGGGCCTCCTGAAGCCTCCAGTTTGACCCAGGGGAAGAATCTCTCTATGTCTTCTCAGAGAGGTTGATTAACTTGCCCAGGATCACACAGCTAGAATGAGATAAATCCACAATCGAACCCAGGTTTTCCTGACTTCTACTCTTTGTTTTTGTTTTTTAACTAGATTGTTCTTTTGAATTGGTGGATTTGAAACCAGGGAAAGATTTTCTAACAGGTTCCTAAGCATCTCCCCATCCTGCGTCCACAGCTCTGCAGTCAGTGCAGTGAGAAAAGGAGCCCCACGCAGAGCCGGCTTGTGCAGTGGCTGTGTTGTTTTCCGCTGCATCTTAGCAGGCTGTTTTCCTTTTCCTGAGGCCTTTTCATTATGCTATCACTCCCTCAATTCTACTTGCACATGAAAGCATTCAGAACATTTTATCTATTTATGGTTATGAAATCAACAAAGCTCATGTAAAGAGGGTGCAGGCTGGCACCCACGCATTGAGACGGCCAGAGCTGGGTGAATGAGCTGAAGGTGAGGGGCATAGAACCATGGAGCGGGTGGGAGAGGGAGAGTGGAGCCCAGGTGGGAAAAATGAAGCTTTTCTGAGCAATGTCCTGAAGGCAGGGCTGAGAGAAGAGGACACAAGGAATGCAGCGAGGAGCACGTCAGAGCAGCCACATTCCAAGAGGGAAAAGAAACCTAATCAACTAAAGCCACTTTTCAAATGCAGAGCAGTGACCAACACTCCTGAAGTGCCCTGAGGAGGCTGGAGGAGATGGACTTTCCCCACATTCATTTTCAGAGTCCTCTTCATCACCACTCCCAGCTGGAGAATTCCTCCTTGCCCTGCTGATCCTCCAGTGGAGTCTGGGGACCCCTCCAGTGCCCCCCAGCCCTCTCTGCTTCTCATCACTGCGCTCCGCACACTGCATTGTCCCTGAGTGTTTACTTGGCTGTCTCCGCTATCAGCATCTACATCTGCTCTTCATGTTCCCAGCATCCAGCACAAGGCCTGGCACAGGGCAGGGGCTCGGGCATGTAAGTCATTCATGCAACCAACAGCTAGGGGCGGAGTTTGTGCCAGCCTCTGCGGTGATGACAGCTGGTCTTGGCCTCATGGAACCTGCAGGCTGGTGAGAGAGCAAGGGGTCTATCCGGTCACTTCAGTGGGCTACTGCTGCCAAGGAGGCAAGCTGAGAGTTGGGGAGAGCAAGAAAAGGGGTGACCCTGCTGGAGGAATCGGCACTGGCTTCCCCAAGTTGGTGCATTTGAGTTGAGCTGCTGGTGGCAAGTCATGCTGACTGCACCAGGCTGTGCTGGGTGGGTGGCTGGGTTGACAGAGGAGTGTGGCCTCATAAATGAGACTCGACACAGTCCCAGTAGCCACAAAGGAAGCCACTGCAGCTGAGGTTGTGTTAACAGGGGCACACAGCAAAGGTGGAGAGAGGGCAGCCTCTGCCAGGGCCAGGAAGTTTGGTTCTAGGACTTGTGCTATGGGTTCAAGCCCAGCCTTGAGCAGAGCAGCCAGTGCGGAGGGGCTGACTGCACCCGGGGCTGCGAGGCAGGGCCCAGAGATCCCCCAGGCCTGGCTCTGGTAGGCCCTCCAGCCTGTCTGGCCTCATGCACCCCCTGGCCTCTCTTCCGCTGCATGAGCCTTCTAGTTCTTGGCCTGCCGCCCTCCCACCTGCCACAGTGCCTTTGCATATACTGTTCCCTCTCCTGGGGTGCCACTGCTTCTTTCCTCTGCCAAGTTCTTCCTATTTTCCCACTGAGGAAGGAGACCCAGGCATCTAGGATCACCTCCCCCTTGACTTCCACCATGCATTTCAATAGAATAAAAGGCTGGCTGACTGGCGCCTCCTAAATCACCTTCCAGTAAATAGCAGGCTTGGTATCGGGGAAACTCTCTGGAAGACACTGTTTTTACTTAAACAAGATCAAACCCCCACCCCACTCCTCCATCTAGAGATCAGAAACCTTTCGTATGATTCCTAAAACTGTAAACCCAAGACCCTTTCGTATGTGATTTCTAAGGCTGTAAACCTAAGATCCTTTCAGGTGTAGTATCTAAAGTGCAAGCCTGTACAAAGGCAGAGCTTCTCTTTGTTAGCTGAGTTAGGTCATTTAGACAAATTATCACCTGGCTCCCAGCTGTAATAATTATAATAAACACTTCATTCCCAGTTTGGTGTTCGAAAGGTCTGTTTTTCGTGGCCGCTCCTGCTACACCGTTAGCTTAGCCCAAACATCACCTCCTCTGGAAAGCCTCCCCTGACCTTCCCACTGAGGTCAAATCCTCAGTTACAGGTTCCCAGGCACCCCAGGCCTCTGGTGGCACTTGGTGCTACAGCAATTTAATACTTTATTTTGGTGAGGAATTTATTGCCTCTCCTCCACTAGACTGCAGTCACCATGGCAGGGACCGCGACTGCTTTGCCCACTGTCAACTCCAGCATGGAGTAAAGTGCTTCATAAACATTTGTAAGGCATTTTTAAAAGATGGAAGGTATGGAGAGATGTTCCTCAGAGAAGAGGGGGCTTGAGGGGGTGGTCTGGCATTTGCAGATGTTTGAAGGACCATCAGGAGGCAGAGAGAGAGACACAATCTGCGCGGAAAGGCTGGCGGCTGGGGGTGTACCTGAAGCAGGACAGGAGGATCTGGGCTGAGTTCTGCCTCCTCCACAGACTGCCTTTGTGACATTGGTCAGTTAAGTGGCTTAATGTCCTGTGCCTCAGTTTACCGATTTATTAAACACAGAAGTGGGGAGAATGATGACCCCTCCGCCAAGGGATTGATGTGTACATTAATGGAGTTAAGTAGTTAAAACACTCAGAAAATGCCTGGTGCATAAAAGGAGCACAGGAAATGCTCAATGGCAGAATGTTGGTCATCATCTTAACTTTAAGAAAAATACAATTTTGAACAAGGCTATGCAGAGACGGCATGGGCTGGTTCAGGAGGTGAACCTGTCCTGGCACTGCAAGTGTAGAAATAGCCTGGGTACCCACTGGCAGTTTTGGTCCAGGCCAGGTCTGAGAGCACCAGATGGAGTAAGCCAGGCTGGGGCTGCAGCCTGGAGAAGTTGAGGGATGCACACAAAGCGGCCCTCAGGGCTCTGGTTCGGGCCCCAGTAAGCTCCTTTCCTGGGCAGCAGCCGCCCCTCCACTGCTCACTAAAGCCAGGGATGGAGGGCTTGGGCCAGGCCCAACAACACCCTGCTGGTGCTCAACAGCCCAGCTCCCCTTGCCATTCTTCCAGAAGCTGACCTGACCTTGCTCTTCCCCACTTGAGATCCTCATGGCTCCCACTATCTCCCATTACTAAACCTCCTCCAGGCCGGCACCTCTTCTCTTTCCCTTCTGCCCACAGGTGTCTTGGCTTCCAGAGGCTCCAGCTTCAAGTCTCTCCTTGTTACTATCAGGGCACAGCTTGTAACATGGGAGTTTACAGATGAGGCACCTACCCACACCTTGTGTACCTGACGAGTGTGTTCATTCATGAAAACTCACAGCAGCGCTCTGACATGCCAGCTATTATCACTCCCACAGGCCCTGGGCCAGCTGAGAGGGAGTCTACAGGGAATGGTCCAGGCGTCCCAGGAGAGACTAATGGGGTTTAAGGCTCCAGTGGTCAGAGAGGGGCAGGGACTGGGCCTAGGAACCACAAAGAAGAGACCCCCACGAGCAGGGAAAATGGTGCCCTCCACGCCTGGGAATGCGGGAACCACAGGGAATTGGGTGAATCATGGTGAACAGCACAGAGTTACCGCTCTGGCTGCTGATGGAGCAGCTTTTGAAGCCAGGAAGGGCTGAGCACTTGTGGGATGGGAGGAGCACCAGGAAGCTTTGGTGGAAAGGACCATCGGGTTGAAGGGAAAGCTCCTGAGTTGCCAGCCCTGACAGGGTGTGAGCTGGGAGAGCCTTCTGCCAAGGAATCCAAGGTCCAGGAAGAAGAAGAGGTGAGTTTAGTCTAGATGTCAGCGGATTGTGTTTGGTGCAGGTGAATAGTTCTGGACAGGAGCAGCAGAAGACATGGATTCTGTTCCCAGCTCTGCCGCTAGCCTGCTAGAAGTGTTCTGCAAACCCCTTCCCCTTTCTGGGCCTCAGCTTTTGGATTTGCAAAATGGTAGTGGGTCCGACCCCTTAGCCTCAAAGGGCCCTCCCAACCCTCTGGGGCATCTCTGGGCCTGCCGGGCCCCCTGTCCCAGTGCCTCTTGGCTTTGGAAGTTGAATGCTGCAGCTCCAAGCCTGTTTCAGGTGGTGACAAGCCCATTGCCCAGTGCTAGGGTCTGAGTGGCCCTGAAGGCTCCCGAGGACCTAGTCCTCGGCCCTGGATGGGCAGGGACCCTGGAGACCTGGCCTGTGTGGACGCAGGGGAGCAAGTACTGGGACTGAGCCTGTAGCTTTTCTTCTTCCACCCAACCCATCGGGGGCCATTCTCACAACCAGGGGACTCACCGCTGGAGGGATCCGATGGGTTCCAAGGTGCACAAAACAGACGCCCAGATCATCCTCAGGTGGTCTACTTTAGCCTGTGGCTAAAGCACCTGCTGTCTCCAGCACTCCTTAGCTTCAGTCTGGTGGGAGGAAAAAAATCCCCTTGGCAGTGTCCTACAGGTGGCCACAGAGGGCCCCCACAGCCTGGCCAAGATGCTCAATTTCAGAAAACCCCAGACTCATAATTGGAGTGGGGGCCTTTGAAAGATGGTCTTGGATGACTGAGGCTATTGCAGAGAATGGAGTGACCCAAGTGACACAGCTGGCACTTGGCAGAGATGGACCTGGACCAGGTCCTTGTTTCATGGTGCAGTGACCTTGTGGGCCTCCCACAGGCTAGTCTCTCAGGTCCAGCTGGCTGAGAAGGAGCCTGGGTCAAGGGGTGGGGCTCTAGGTCCTAGTCTCAGCGGCTCCCTGACGTGCTGTGTGACCTTGGCAAATTGTGTCTCTCCGAGGGCTGCCTGAGTCTCCCTCTTCTGCACTGAGGGCGTGGCACTGGGAGTGGACGCTCCATGGAGGAACCATTCAAGGTCCCAGGGCTAGCTGTGTGAGAGCAGAAACTTCTCTCCTCACCACCCTTGGAGCCCTCAAGTGCTGCCTTGTGTGTTCAGCTCCAACTCTGGGTCCCCCATCCTGGTCCAGAGAGGGGCCCAGAGATGTCTGGAAGCCATGCAGCTCCTTGAGAAGGGTCAGGCACTTCCCAGCTGTCCTCCAGGTCCTGGTCAAATGCCTCAGGGAAATGCTGCAGGGAGAGGGCAGAGGTCAACAGGACTGGCAGGAGGTCCAAAGGGCTGGGTCCATTTGGCTCTGGGGATCCCTGCTTGACCCCTGCAGGCCACACCTCCATCCAGAAGCCGACTGGTCCTTGTAGGCAGTCTGGAGAAAGGTTTGGTTCCAGAAAGTTCCAGAGGTGGTGGCTGCAGGAATCCTTCAATGGGGGTGACGTTTGCAAGCAGCAGCAGCCTACGTGGTCGGTCGTGGTGTCCGTGGCAACCAGAAGCTTTTCCAAAAAGCCTGCCCAGGTTCAGGCCGCGCTGGGGAAGGGGAGGCAGCTGGTGGCATAGCAGAGGTGTCCCGCACCTCTGCTTGGTGCACACAGACGGGGCTGGCTGTGCTCAACTGTAAGGAACAGGGCTTGACCTCTGGCCAGGAGGTCAGCAGTCGTGGGCTCTGGCCCATGCTCTTCCCCCAGGAACGTGCCGTGTGGCCCTGGTCAATCACAACTTTGCTCCGGGCCTCAGTTTCCCTTCCTTAAGGAGGGGGTAGGAGCAACTGGTAAGGGGTTTTCTTGGGATCCTAACTCTGCTCCAGGCTGAGCTCAGGAAGAAAAAAGGTAAGGGGCTGGGGGCCTAGAGGGAGGCAAAGGTCTCGAGTCCCAGGGTGGCCCCGAGGGCAGTGAAGTCCTCACCTGGTGTTTTCACCCTGTGGCCTTGTCCAGAGAGGGTCTCCGAAGGCGCTAGGCCTGGCATCTCGCTTCCTTCCAAGGTTTGGACAGAAGTCTCCCCTGTTGGGGGAGGGGGGCTGGGGCGAGGGGCAAGGGCAGGACCTCCCTTCTCCCAGGTTGAAATGTCCCCATAGTGGGTGGGGGCGCTAAGATGGGGTGGGGGAGGGGGCGTGTGGCGCCGGGGACTCCCCGGGCCGGGCCGGCGCCCGCCGGGCTCACGGCTCGGGGGCGGGGGCAGCTCCCGGGCTCTGGTGGAGCCGCCACTCAGCCCGTTGCCTTAAAAAGGCGCCAGCGCGCGCGCATCAGCAGAGGGCTGCGGCTCTCTTCCAAATTAGGCAAAAATTGGGAGGCCGCGGGAGACGAGCTGTGAGAAGAGCGCGGACGTCACCCGGGGCCTCCCTCTCCCTCCCGCTCCCCGCGCCTGCATCACGTCCCCATGGCAACGGCGTGCCGCGGATGCGATGAATGAGCCACCGCGAGGACAGGCGCGCGCCGAGACGCGCGCCCCCCCTCCACCAGGCGTCACGGCTCCGTGGCTGCCCGGGGAAGGGGGTGCAGCCCGGCGCCCGGAGGAAGGGAAGCCCCCCTCAGATTCACAAAAGCCAGGGACCCATTCATTCCCAGCTGATCTTGTGTCCCGGGAGCCCGGGGGCTACTCGGTCCAAGGGTCATCGACCCTCTGGTTCAGGACTCCCTGACTCCCCGGGCCCCCTGCCCGGCCTCTGCTCTCCCGGGATCAGCCCTTTGCTACCCAAAGCCTGCGGAAAACCAGGTATTTTGCGGCTTAGCGCCACGGCGTGGCCTACCATGGCGCTGCGGCGGGCGTGCTTGGCGGCTGGGGTCCCGCCGTCTATGTCGCCCTCTGGCGTCTGCAGCGGGGAAGAGCGCAAAAGAACTCAGCAATTTTCACATCAGAACTCTGATTAACGCGGGACTCATTCTAATCACTCTTCTGATTAATTTGTGATCAATCACACTTGTGATTAACGTTCAGCAAGCGCGCTCCATGTGTTAGGCACTGCGCTATGTGTTTTCTTTGTATCACTCCATGTCATTCTCACAGCAACTCTGTAATGCAGAATATTACTGTCATTTTATTTTTTTGAGATAGGGTCTCACTCTGTCATCCGGGCTGTAGTACAGTGGCATGATCTTGGCCCACTGCAGCCTCCGTCCCCGGGGTTCAAGCAGTCCTCTCACCTCAGCGTCCCGAGCACCACCACACCCGGCTAATTTTTGTATTTTTAGTAAAGATGGGGTTTTGTCATGTTGCCCAGGCTGGTTTCGAACTCCTAGACTCAAACAATCTGCTTGCCTCAGCCTCCCAAAGTGCTGGGATTACAGACGTGAGCCCCTGTGCCCAGACGTTATCATTTTAAAGTGAGAAAAACTGAAGCTGAAAGAAGCTGTGGCTTTGCCCAAGATCCCATAGCAGCATGGGGTGGAAATGCCTCCTGAACTCATGCCTGCGAAAATGCTCTTGAGCCCTTTCACTCCCACAGCAATTGTCTCTTTTGCTTAATGTTCTCTCTTTTTTTCCTTTTCCTTATTGATAAGTCATTGTGGATACTATTTTTTGCTGTATCCATCAGGGTTCTATTGCTGAAACCACTCTTACCATTTTAAGCATTAAGGGATTCTATATAGGGTTTCAGTGTTTATAAAATAATTGGAAGGGCTGGAGAAATGGGCTCTCCACTGGACTTCCAGAAATGACATAAAAAACAACCCTGCAGAATCAGCCCACCCTGGGGTACTTTGAACTCTGCCGCAATGTGAGGCTGGAGAATCCTCTGTTCCTAACCACTGGCTCTGAGTGACATCACTTTGGCTAAGGATTGGGAAGCTACCACTGCGAGCGTTGATTCTAGGAATGCACTGCCTTGGCTGGCATCTGAGAGATAGTCGTGTCAGGACTGTTGGCTCCAAAACTGGTTGAGCCTGAGCACTGGACAGCAGGATAGATGCCTCCGCACTGCTGTCCATCTCATGGAAATGCATCTGGCTGGCAGGGTCTAAGTCACATCCAGATCCCTTGCTGTAAGCAAGTCTGGGAAACAGTGTGTTTCTCTTTGCAGTCTCTGAAGAACAGGAAATCACACTGGAAAATGATTGGGAGAGATGATGAGTGAACGAATTCACCACACCTGCTGAATCCCACCCCTTTCAGTCACTCAACATTCATTTGTGTCCTTCTCATCCTCAAACATCCAACAATGACATGAACCCACCCCTGGCCCCAACACAAACACTCTCTTTCTCATACAAATACAAAAGCACTAAGTCATGCTGTATTAGTCTGTTCTTGTACTGCTATAAAGAAATGACTGAGACTGGCTAAATTATAAGACAATCGGTTTAATGGGCTCATGGTTCTGAAGGCTGTACAGGAAGTAAGGCAACATCTGCTTCTGGGGAGGCCTCAGGGAACTTACAGTCATGGCGGAAGGCAAAGTGGGCGCAGGCATCTTCACGTGGCTGGAGCAGGAGGAAGAGAGAGCAGTGGGAGGCACTACACACTTTTAAGCAGCCAGATCTCATGAGAACCCACTCACTATCACAAGAGACTAACATGGAGGGGATGGTGCGAACCCATGCATGAAAACGCCACCCATGTGATCCAATCACCTCCCACCAGGCCCCACCTCCGACAAGAGATTTGGTGGGGACACAGATCCGAGCCATATCACACTCCTTAAAAGAAAATTAGTAGCTCAATGTTCCATCAGTCATCACATCCATTTCTGGGGATCATTCAGCCTTCTTTGGTTCAATCCCAATTCCATCTTGATATCCTGTAACTTGTGGACTTAAAATATGAACCACCATCTATACTCTCCCTCAGTTCTCTACCTTGAGAACACTGACATTTTGGACTAAATAATCTCTGTTGTGGGGGACTTTTCTGTGCATTGTAGGATGTTTGGCAGCCTCCTGTACTCTATCCACTAGATGTAGTAACACTCCCCCTTCCCAAGTCATGGCAATTGAAAACGTCTCTAGAAAAATGTCTCTGGACATTACCAGAGGTCTTTGCATTAGTCCGTTTTCTGCTATAAGAAACTTCCTGAAACTGGATAATTTATAAAGGAAAGGGGTTTAATTGACTCACAGTTCTGCATGGCTGAGAAGGCCTTAGGAAACTTACAGTCATGGTAGAAGGGAAGCAGGTAACTTCTTCACAAGGCGGCAGGAGGGAGAAATGAGATTGCCGAAAAAAACTGACACTTTCAAAACCATCAGATCTCGTGAGAATTCCCTGTCATGAGAAAAGCATGGGGGAAACTGTCTCCATGATCCAATCACCTCCCTCCCTGTAAATGTGGGAATTACAATTCGAGATGAGATTTGGGTGGGTACACAGAGCCAAACCATATCAGTCCCCCACAGGCCAAAATCACCTCTGGCTGATAATGATCACCATATATAAAACAGAAGAGGAAAGATAGAGGGGAAGAAAAGTGCAAATGGTTACATAATAGGACAAGGACAAAGCATCTGATGCCTGTTGGAATCTTCATTTCTGCAACACGCCTAAGGTTGTAGTTGACGTTTACAACTACTGTTTTTTTTTTTGAAATGAGTCTTGTTCTGTCACCCAGACTGGAATGCAGTGGTGTGATCTCGGCTCACTGCAGCCTCAGACTCCCGGGTTCAAGCGATTCTCTTGCCTCAGCCTCCCAAGTAGCTGGGATTACAGGCACACGCCACCATGCCTAGCTAATTTCTGTAGTTTTAGTAGAGATGGGGTTTCACCAAGATGGCCAGGCTGGTCTCGAACTCCTGACTTCAAGTGATCCACCCGCCTCGGCCTCCCAAAGTGCTGGGATTACAAGTGTGAGCCACGGCACCTGGCCACAACTACCTTTTTTCAGGGCCCCCTCCACTTTCTCTTTGCCTTTAGCCTGTACCATGGCTGATCAGGGTGTTTTCCCTGGTGGGGTGACCCAAATTTTCAACTCTTGAATCTGCCAGAAGTTTTTGTTATGAGTCCTCAGTTCTGTTCCTTCCAAATCCGGGACTACTGGGCATCATCATCAGCGCCATCATCTGTTACAGATAAACTTACACAGTGCTTACTATGTTCCAGGTGCTGAGTACTTTACCTACATTAACTCAGTCTACAGCACAGAACTTTATGAGGTAAGATAGTATTATTATCTTCTCTAAAATGGTAAGAAGAGGTAATAGGTGTACAGAAAGTTTAATAACTTGCTTAAGGTCACATGGACAGTAAGTAGCAAAGTCAGGACTTGAACCCAGGCAGTCAGCTCAAATCTGAGCTCTTAACTCCTAAGGTAATAATACTTTTCACAACAGCTAAACTGTTATCCAAGGCCCTTGTGTAGAGCCACAGTTTAGAACAACTCTCCACAAAACAAAGTGGACTAGATGTGCCCCTGAAAACTCTATCTGCTTGGAGGGATCTCTTTGCATTGTCTTTCAGTGACACCCATGTGTGCACTGTTTTGCTGTAGCAGTCCACTTCCAGCTGGCACCATGACACAGAACTCTCTGTGCACCGGGCTCAGAACTCATCAGGCCATGGGTGTGAGTTGAGGGAAACGTGGCCAGGCAGGGAGAGTCTGGGGTCACTGGAAGTCGGAGTCTCCTGCTCGTTAGACCCACTTCTGTTTCCAGGCTATGCTTGAGCTTGAGGGCCATATGGACAGCTTTGACTTAAGGATGAGGAATGACTTTGCAAGCCCAGTCCATGGCTTGGTGGATCAGGCAAAACTCAGTTCTTTAGGAGTATCTCAGCTTGTGTTCTGAAGAGAGTATGGTGCTACAAAGTACGACAGAATCGGGGAAAGCACTGTGAGAAACGTGTATCTCACAGTTCTGGAGGCTGGAAGTCCAAGATCAAGGTGTCAGCAGAATGGGCTCCTTCCGAGGAACTTCTTCTCTCTGTCTTCACATTGTATTCCCTCCATGTGTGTCTGTGGCCAGATTTCTTCTTCTTATAAGGATATTGGTCAGAATGGATTAGGGACCACTCTAATAATCTTATTTTAATTTTACTTCTTTAAAGACTATATCACCAAATATGGTTATATTCTGAGGTACAGGTGGTTAGAATTTCAATACATAAATTTGGGGGCAGAGGAGAAGATGGACACATCAGCACATAACACAGGCTAAAGAAAAAAAAATCACAGGATCACATCAATTGATACAGAAATTGCATTTCAGTGAAGGTGTAGTGGCTCACGCCTATAATCTCAGCACTTTGGGAGGCTAAGGCGGGTGGATCATTTGAGATCAGGAGTTCAAAATCAGCCTGGCCAATGTAGTGAAACCCCGTCTCTACTAAAAATACAAAAATTAGCCAGGCATGGTGGTGCACGCCTGTAATCCCAGCTACTCAGGAGGCTGAGGCAGGAGAATCGCTTGAATCCAGAGGGCAGAAGTTGCAGTGAGCCAAGATCACCCCACTGCACTCTAGCCTGAGTGACAGAGTGAGACTCCATCTCAAAAAAAAAAAAAATTAGCTAGGCATGGTGGTCGGTGCCTGTGGTCCCAGCTACCCAAAAGGTGAGATGGGAAGATTGCTTAAGCCTGGGAGTTCGAGGCTGCAGTGAGCCGTGATCGTGCCATTGCATTCCTGCCTGGGTGACAGATTGAGACCCTGCCTCAAAAAAGTATTTTGCAAAATTCAACAATCATTCATGATAAAGATTTTCACAAAAGTAGGAATAGGAGGCCGGGTGCAGTGGCTCACGCCTGTAATCCTAGCACTTTGGGAGGCAGAGATGGGTGGATTGCCTGAGCTCAGGAGTTTGAGACCAGCCTGGGCAACACGGTGAAACCCCGTCTCTACTAAAATACAAAAAAATTAGCCAGGCGTGGTGGCAGGCACCTGTAATCCCAGCTACTCAGGAGGCTGAGACAGGAGAATCACTTGAACCTGGGAGACAGAGGTTGCAGTGAGCTGAGATGGCGCCGTTGTACTCCAGCCTGGGTGACACAGCAAGATTTCGTCTGAAAAAAAAAAAAAATAAATACATTAATAAAAGTAGGAATAGGGGAAATGCTCTCAATTTGATAAAAAGCATTTACAAAAACCCAACAGCTAACACTATACTTAATGGCAAAAACTGAATGCCTTCTAAGATTGGGAGCAAGGAAAGGATGTCAGATCTCACTGCTTTTATTTTTATTTTATTATTATTTTTGAGACAGGGTCTTGCTCTGTCGCCTAGGCTGGAATGCAGTGGTGCTCGTGCAGCCTTGACCTTCTGGGCTCAGACAATTCTCCCACCTCAGACTCTCGAATAGCTAGAATTACAGGTGTACACCACCATCTTAATTCAACTTAGTACTAGAAGTTCTTGCCACTGAGATAAGTCAAGAAAAGGAAATAAAATGCATACAGATTGAAAGAAGGAATGAAACTGTGCCTATTTGCAAATGATATGATTCTTTACATAGAATCTACCAAAAAAAAAAAGAAAACCACTCAACTCTAGAAGTAATAAATAACAAAATTGCAGGATATATGGCTGGGTGTGGTGGCTAACACTTCTAATCCTAGCACTTTTGGAGGCTGAGGTGGGTGGGTAGCTTGAGCTCAGGAGTTCAAGACTAGCGTGGGCAACATAATAAAACCCTATCTTTATAAAAACAAAAAGATTGCAGGATATAAGCTCAACATACAAAAATCAATTGTATTTTTATGCACTAGCAATGATCACATGGACAGAGACATTAAAAATATAGTGTTATTTGTTTTATTTATTTATATATATATATATATATATATATATTCATTTGTTTGTTTGTTTGTTTTCAGACAGAGTCTCTTTCGGTTGCCCAGCCTGGAGTGCAGTGGTACGATCTTGGCTCACTGTAACCTCCACCTCTCGGATTCAAGTGACTCTCATGCCTTAGCCTCTCAAGTAGCTGGGATTACAGGGATGCACCACCATACTCAGCTAAGTTTTTTTTTCTTTCTTTTACTTTCTTTTTTCTTTTCTTTATTTTTTTTTTAAGATGGAGTCATACTCTGTCGCCAGGCTAGAGTTTAGTGGTGCAATCTCAGCTCACTGCAGCCTCCACCTCCCAGGTTCAAGCGATTCCCCTGCTTCAGCTTCCCGAGTAGCTTGGATTACAGGCACGTGCTGCCATGTCTGGCTAATTTTTTGTATTTTAGTAGAAACAGGTTTCACCATGTTAGCCAGGATGGTCTCAATCTCCTGACCTTGTGTTCTGCCTACCTCAGCCTCCTAAAGTGCTGGGATTACAGCCTTGAGCCATCATGCCCGGCCTTTTTTGAATTTTTAGTAGAGATGGGGTTTTGCTAAGTTGGCCAGGCTGGTCTTGAACTCCTGGCCCCAAGTGATCCGCCTACCTTGGCCTCCCAAAGTGCTGGGATTACAGGCATTAGTCACTGTGCCTGGCCATATAATGTCATTTATAAATTGCTTAAAATAGAAAGGAAATACTTAGGTGTAAATCTAAGAAAATATACACAGGAATTGTAAGCTGAAAACTGCAAAATGCTTATAAAAGAAATCAAAGATTCCTCAAGGACCTAGAAATAGAAATTCCATTTGACTCAGCAATCCCATTACTAAGTATATATCCAAAGTATTATAACCAATCTATTATAAGGACACATGTACACGTATGTTCATTGTGGCACTGTTTACAATAGCAAAGACTTGGAACCAACCCAAATGCCCATCGATGATAGACTGGACAGGGAAAATGTGTCACATATACACCATGAAATATTATGCAGCCATAAAAAACGATGACTTTGT
>PVKP010029321.1:0-27607 GCA_004027715.1 Plecturocebus donacophilus
GCGTCCACTCACCCTCTGCACTTTCACTGGGAGCTGCAATCCTGAGCTGCTCCTATGCGGCCATCTTGGATCTCCCCCCTGCTCTTTTCCTTCTCATTGCAACTTGCAGATTCACATTTATTTTTGTGACTGTTTATGTCCATCTCTAACAACAGAGAAAAATCTCCGTGAGGGCAAGGAACTTGTTTTGCATCCCATGGTGTATCCAGTACCCAAGACAGTGCTTGACTCATTGTTAAGTGAAAGAAAAAAATCATAAAAATATGATTTATTAATCACATACAGCAGGGCACAGTGGTTTATGCCTGTAATCCCAGCACTTTGGGAGGCTGTGGGAGGATCACTTGAAGCCAGGAGTTTGAAACCAGCCTGGACAACATAGCAAGACCCGGTCACTATAAAAATTTAAAAAACTAGTCAGGCACAATGGTGCACCCATAGTACCAACTACTCAAGAGGCTAAGGCAGGAGTATCATTTGGGTCTAAGAGTTCAAGGCCGCAATGAGTTATGATCACGCCTCTGTACTGCAGCCTGAGCAGCAGGGCAAGACCCTGTCTCAAAAACAAACAAACAATCAATCATATATTCTTTGGTTAGTGATGTACTTTTTTTTTTTTTGAGGCGGAGTCTCACCCTGTCACCCAGGCTGGAGTGCAATGGCATGATCTCGGCTCACTGCAACCTCTCCTTCATGTTCAAGTGATTCTCCTGCCTCAGCCTCCTGAGTAGCTGGGACTACAGGCACCTGCCACCATGCCCAGCGTAATTTTCATATTTTTAGTAGAGATGGGGTTTCACCATGTGGCCAGGCTGGTCTTGAACTCCTGACCTTAAGTGATCTGTCCACCTTGACCTCCCAAAGTGCTGGGATTACAGGTGTGAGCCACCGCACCCAGCCCAGTGATGTACTCTTGAGTTGCACTGAAACCTTTTCTAAGAGATATTACATAGGTAGGACCCCTTTATAGAAACAGGAAGACCCCTTTACAGAAACAGGGTTCCTGTCTACAAGCTTTCTACCAGGTGTTATTTCCTTTCCATCATAGTCTGAAATGGCAAATTACCTTTCAACACTGCCACATTCATCCAAAGTGTTTACTTACAATTTGAAGGGCTGGTGTAAACTTTATTTATTATTATTTTTTGAGACAGAGTCTGGCTCTGTCATGCAGGCTGGAATGCAGTGGCACCATCTCCACTCACTGCAACCTCCACCTCCCAGGTTCAAGTGATTCTCCTGCCTAAGCCTCCCGAGTAGCTGAGATTACACGTACACACCACCATGCCTGCCTAATTTTTTTATTTTTAGTTCCCATACATCATCTCTGTGCCCCACAGTGGCCCGTGTGTGTGAGTAGTTCAAGGCTGACATCTCTTCTGACTGTTTAGTGCCTGCTCCTGCCAATATTCAGTGCTGAATTTTGAATATCATCTCTGATTGAAATTAGTTTCCTTAGCCACCGTGTTTGCTCAGGCTGCCATAATAAAGTACCACAACATGGGAGGCTTAAGCAAAAGATGCTGATTCTCTCACAGTTCTTAGAGGGCAAGTCTGAGATCAAGGGCCATGTTCCCTCTGAAGGCCCTACGGGAAGATCTTGCCTTTCCTCTTCAGCTTTAAGTGGTGGCTGACGATCCTTGGTGTTCTCTGGCTTGTAGACACATCACTCCAGACTCTTCACATAGCCTTCACATTCTCTTCCTTGAATGTTTTTCTCTCCAAAAAGAAACACCCCCCACCTTTTTTTTTTGAGATCAAGTCTTGCTCTGTCGCCCAGGCTGGTGTGCAGTGGTGCGATCTTGGCTCACTGCAACCTCTGCCTCCAGGGTTCAAATGATTATACTGCCTCAGCCTCCCGAGTAGCTGGGATTATAGGTGCCCACCACCACGCCTGGCTAATTTTTGTATTTTTAGTACAGATGGGGTTTCACCACGTTGGCCAGGCTGGTCTTGAACTCCTGACATTGTGATCCACCCGCCTTGGCCTCCAAAAGTGCTGGGATTTCAGGCATGAGCCACCATGCCCGGCCCCAAAGTCCCCCTTTTAAGGACATCAGTCATGCTGGATTAGGGCCCACCATAATGACCTTACTGTAACTGCATCACCTCTGTAAAGATCCTGTTTTTATTAGGTAAGGTCACATTCTGAGGTCCTGGGGATGAAGATTCCAACATAGCATTTTTAGGGACACAATTAAGTTCTTAACAGCCACCAGCTGCCCAGTCCAGATAACTCAGGCCCTGGTGGAGACCCAGATTCATGCACAGATGGTGGGCAGGGCATACCCACAGTAGGTAAATATGTTCTTGTCTAGTCTTAGAACGCTGGCCAGAGAACGCACGCCCTCTTGAACTTCCCCCTTCCCAACCCTTGTCTTGTATGTGCACCTACACAGATACAGATACAGATAGTTTTGTCTTTCCCTGTGTGAACAGGATCTTAAAAGTTTTAAATTTTCTATAGCCAAACCAATCCATTTTTCCCTGTATGGTGCTTAAATCTTTGTTTCAAAAGCTGAATCTACTCTCAACAATGAGCATTTGTGGATGTGGAAGCAGTTAACAGACGAATCGGGACATGATCGTACTTTCTCCTCTGAGCATGTGGTATATGACCTTCAATTAGTACTTTGCTGCCACTGTCCTGAGGGACTGTACACTTGTGCAACTGTGAGTTCTAGACAGTTTGTCTGATACCTTTGTTCAAAGAAATCGATTCCACTACTCAAAGAACTTAGCTTGTACTGATGGAGATGTGAGCTGGTATTTAATGAGTCTGTAGCACTACAGAGCATGCTAATCTCTTTCTTGTTTCTCTAAGGAAATAAAAATAACCTCTAAAATTATCTTCCCGTAGACATCTCACAAAATGAAAGTTTGTAAGTTCTATAATATTTCACTGTTCCTAAACAGAATCCTTAAATGGTTCATGCAAATCCAAGTGAATATCTAGAATATTCACAGAAGCCCCAAGTAGGAAACAATCTAAATGTCCATTAAGAGGGGGATAAACAAATTGTGGTATATCCAAACAATGGAATACTACTTGGCAATAAAAAGGGATTAACTTGGCAATAAAAAGGAATGTTATAGCATTAGTACATGCTATAACATAGAGGAAGCTGAGTTAATCAGAATAATTATGTTGAGTTAAAGTAGGCAAACAAAAAAGAGAACAAACATACTGTATGATTCCATTATATAAAATTCTAGAAAATATAAACTAATCTATAGCGACAGGAAGCAGATCAGTGGTTGTCTGGAGATGGGTAGGGGAGCAGAAATGCAAAGGGGTGAGGAGCAGGAAGGCGGGACTACTGCACATATGCTCCCACTGTGGGAGAGCTGAATTGGTTTTCATCTTTCTCCATGTTTGTAACTCATTATAACTGCAATAAACACCATTATTCACTATTTTTTTTGTATATCCTTAAGTATTTCTTTATGTTGCATAATATATACATAACACATGTTCTTTAGTGAATTAATCATTGGAAGGTCCATTTTATAGCTGCTTGCATATAAAGTCTGAATACCAAAATTCCTGGGTCAAAGAATAGGCACATTTTAACACTTGATAAGTTTTTGAAAAATGGACACAACCAAGTAAACCAGCATCCAGATCAAGAAATCCAACAGCAGGATCTAGAAGTCTTCTCATGCTCCATATCCTGACTTGGTTTCTCCTGTACTTTATGTAAATGGAATCACACAGCATGCACTCTTTTGCATCTGGCTTGTGTATGGTTGTGGATTTCTCATCAACATTGCTGCTTTGCCTTCTTTATGTGAGTCCATGTATTTACCTCAACATATGTTGATAGGCATTTGGGTAATTTCTTGTTCTTCCTATTGTTAGTATTGTTCCTGTAACATTCTATAGCATGTCTTTCAGTGAATAAATGCATTTCTGCTGGATATTCACAGGAGTGGAGCTGCTGAGTCACACATGCCTACAGTCAGCTTTAGAAGATAAGAATAGAAGCTTTTAATAGTAGAGAACAGGCAGAAACATACTTTTTTACATTTGTGTGATATTTATTTAACAAGTAATTTCATTAGTGAATATTCGCTGAGCACCTGTCATTGTGCGATGTGTTGGATATGTACTGCTGGACAACAGATACCGCCTCTTCCCTCGTGGCACTCAGAAAAATATCTTCATTCTAGGGCTAAACAGAAAGCCAGGGATAAACTCTGTGTGTGTGTGTGTGTGTGTGTGTGTGTTTATTTCAAAACAGTGTTAAAATATCATGATGTATAAGAACACAGCCTAGAAAGAAAATAAACCAGAAGTAGAAGAGTGATTCTCTTTAGGTAAAGAATTTGTTAGCAATTTTTCTTTTTCTTTTTTTTTTTTTTTAAACTTTTTCTATATTTTCAGGATAACCAACCATATTAAATTCCACATATATATGCTGATCCAAATCCATAAGGTACCTACCTGAAGACAGCTATGATGTTCAAAAGCGATGCCATTCTCCCATCAACAAGGAAGTTAGTCAGTATTAGTTGAACAACTGATACAGAATTCTATGTCACATGACCTTGCATGTAATTATTTATGTTGTTATATTTCGTAGTCATAGGCTCACAGAAGATGAGAACTGAAGGAAATGCTGGGACCCATTTAGTCCACTTGCTCACAAATACTTTCAGCTCTGAAAATCTTCATTTGAAATTCTATATGGAGACCTCATACATATAGGAGAGAGACCTGCAGCACTTTGAAGACCTTGGAGCCTAAGCTTAGCCCTCTGTGACAGGTCCTACGTGCCAAGAATCTTTCAGAAACACTGCTCGAAAACCACTGTTCAGTTTCAGTCCCTTCATTTTCTAGAAAAAGCAGCTAAAGCAAGGGTATAAGGCAAGTTAGCTGCAGAACTAGATCTTCTGACTCAATTTCATCTTTTCTAACACACCACTACTTTTCGAGTAGGAACAATGCTGTGTCTCTGGGTCCCCCACCTGGACCACCACAGACAGATAGCAGTGCTCAGTAAACGTTGTTTGATAGAACAGTTGATATGTATCTGCTTTTCAACTTGAAAAGGCCAAATCACCATGCAAGATTCATTATATGCAGAAAAAGCCCTGCATGCTTTTTATCAAAGGAGCTAAGGGTCACTTCAGTCACCATACCTAACCTGCTTAGCTGGCACCAAGGACATACCCCAATACCAATAAGAAGATTAAAATGTCAGATAGTAAAGCAGCTGGAGTATGTAATGGACTTAAAACCACAAAGAAGAAGAAGACCTATACTGAAGAAAGTTCTTCCTGCCCAGGGCAATTAATGTGGTGAACAGATGGAGAGAGACGTGAACTATTTTCACGCTTTAATGGGATGATAAAAGACACAAGGAAATAATAAGCAGTAAATCCATAATGCAGGGGCAAACATAAAGATGTGCTTTTCGTTTTCCAAGCGATATTTTTAATTTCTAAGCAGTAATATTACTCAGAGTTTACCCTGTTAGTTCTTTTTCCATCATTATAAAGGAACTGAGTACTGGAGAGCTGTAATAAGACACCCAGAGGTAAATCACAGAGTTGTGTAGGGGTAGCAGTGGAAGCAATGAAGATGGAAATGAGCTCCTGCCTTCTGGTATACACCTTACCCCTGGCTGAGTTTGCAAAAAGGCAAGCTTCCCTGTATTCAGAAGGTACCATACGGTACATTTAGAAAGAATGTTTACAACGATGATCATGAGGTGGCATTTGTATCAGCTAAGAAGCATCCGGTTTAATGTTCAATACAGTTCAATTGTGGATTTCTTACTGTGTTTCAGTTACTCCTCTATTGGTAATCCATAAACAGCATAGTAGAGGTCCTCTTCCATTCATTCACATTTATCTTAGTCCATTCTAAGATATCTAAAACAAAATACCTTAGACTGTGGAATTTATAAACAATAAACATTTATTTCTTACAGTCCTAGAGGCTGGACATTCCAAGATCAAGCTGCCAGAATATTCAGTGTCTGGTGAGGGCCCTTTTCCTCACAGATGACACCTTCTTACTGCCTTCTCATATGGCAGAAGGGCAAAAAAGGAACAATCGTGGTGTCCTCACAAGGCGGAAGAGATGGAAGGACAAAAGGGACTCTAGGCAAAAAGGGCACGAATCCCACTCATGAGGGCAGAGCCACCTTCCAAAGGCCCCACCTTCTAATACCAACACCTTGGGGATTAGGAGAGACAGAGAGAGAACAAAAGAGAGAGAGAGAGACAGACAGAGAGAGACAGAGAGACCGAGAGACAGAGAGAGAGAGAGAGACAGAGAGAGAGAAACAGAGAGAGAGGCATGAAGGAGAAGGAGAGAGGGAAGGAAGGCAGGTGCCAGACTCTTTTTAACAACAGCTCCTAGGAACTAATAGAGAGAACTCACTCACCTCTCCTTGCTCCACAGGGAGGGCATTAATCTGTGCATGAGGCATTCACCCCCTACCCTGACCCAAACACCTCCCATTAGTCCACACCTCCAACAATGGGGATCAAATTTCAACATGAGGTTTGGGGGACAAACAGCAAACTATAGCACTATATTAATGGATTTCTCAAATTTTCTCTTAGCAACAGAGCACACAGAATATAATTTTACCCTTTTTTGCTGACTCAGAATCAGCATAATGAAATTTACTGCACTATAGACCTCTGGGGCCACTAAGGAATAGAGGCTAATTGAGCCAATACAAAAGGGCCAAGAAAACTCATTTCATAGTTTTTTATCTGGATTTCTCCTCTCTCATTCTCAGCAGCTGATCTACAGTGGAATACCAGGACTGAAAGGTGATCTAAATCAACCACCAACCTCACAACACATCCTAGATCTCAAACAATGTGCCATCTAATAAGATGGTTTAGTCTACTTTAGTTCACCAAATCACCTCCCAGAGGAGGCAAATATTTATAATATGCCTCCTCTGAGATAGTCAGAGTCTTACATTCGGTGATGACTAAGACATGGTTTCTGAGTCTTAGGGGTACCTAAAGTCATATTATAAAGCCAAAAAAAAAATTGTACAGCTTTATTTACCATGCTTGATTGGGTAGAAAAAGAAACATGACTCCAACCTCGGTACAAAACCCAATGTGACACAAGAAGGTCCCACTTCTTACAGCTTCACATTTTGCTATTTTGCTCATTCAGGCCCAATATTTCACTTTCAGGGGCTCCATTCACATATTCATTGTATTTTCTGGTGACACTTAATAATATCTAAATGGACAAGGAGAAAGTTGAAGAGTGGGATGCAAAGCAAACTCAGGATTCTGCCTTACAGCAACAGCTTGAAGATGTGGCTTCCAAGAATGGGTTCTACCTAAAAATGGAGACTTCCTTGTATTACACTGTAATATCTCAAAAACTACTCCACAGCTAGTGTTATGATCTTGAATTACTTCCTAAAGGTCTAAAAAGACATTAGATAGATGGGGCATGCTAATCCCGCTTCACTAACTGGTCATTCCTGTCTCACTTTCACAATAATGAACAAAAAGGAAGCCCTAAATATTTCTACCTAATCAAGCATGGTAAATCAAGTTGTACGATTTTTTTTCCTCTATAATAAGACTTTAGGCATCCCTAAGACTCAAAATCAAATATAATACAAAGAATAAAAGGTACTTGGTGGCCAACATGGTGAAACCCCGTTTCTACTAAAAATACAAAATATAGCTGGGCATGGTGGCATGTGCCTGTGGTCCCAGCTACTCGGGAGGCTGAGGCGGAAGAATCGCTTGAACCCAGGAGGCGGAGGTTTCAATGAGCCAAGATTGCGCCACTGCACTCCAGCCTGGCGACACAGCAAGACTCCGTCTCAAAAAAAAAAAAAAGAGGTACTTGAGGAATGAGAAACATGTAAGAGAAATAGAAGATGAGAGAAATAAACGGAAGGCAGGTAAGAAGAAATGGATTCAGGGAGGCAGAAGAGATGGAGGAAAGAGAAAAGATCAAGATCAAGATGAGAAAGACATAGAAGAGGAATATTCAATAAAAGTGTCTTTATTTAAAGAAATAACCATGTTGAGACTGGTGTGTTGGCTCACACCTATAATTCCAGCACTTTGGGAGGCTGAGGCAGGTTGATAACCTGAGGTCAGGAGTTCGAGACTAGTCTGGCCAATATTGTGAAACCCCATCTCTACTAAAAATACAAAAAAGTTAACCAGGCGTGGTGGCACATACCTGTAATCCCAGCTACTCCGGGAGGCTCAGGCGGGAGAATCACTTGAACCCAGGAGGTAGAGGTTGCAGTGAGACGAGATCACGCCACTGCACTCCAGCCTGGGTGAAAGAGCAAGACTCCATCTCTAATAATAGCAATAATAAATAATCATGTTGAGAGAAGATCACAAATGAAGAGCTAATCTCCTCGCAAGAATAAGTGTGTGGAGATCGAAGAGTGAAGACTTGAGGTGGAGACTAAAGGGCCCCTGGCCTAAGGCTTGTATCCTCTGATACCCAACCCTCTCCAGATCTTTTACCAGTCGAGGACAGTTGGCTCGCAGCTTCAGGGTGAAGGAGACAGTGAGGTCACCTGCTTCCAGGAACAGTGTTGCGCTAGAAGAGCTGGCTTTAAGCCAAAAGACAATATGTGGTAAACTAGAACTAGCAACTGAAGAAAAAACAGGTTTGAAGCAGGATAAAGTATGTAAATGGTTAAGCCAACACAACAGAAGGAAATTAGGTCAATCTCAGACTATATAATATAGGGGTTGTACTAATTTACATTCCCACCAGCCCTGTATAAGCATTCCCTTTTTACCACATCCATGCCAACATCTATTTTTTTTTTGACTTTTTATTAATAGCCGTTCTGGCTAGGGTAAGGTGGTAGGCATCTCACTGTGGTTTTTAATTTGCATTTTCCTAATTAATTAGATTAAACCATCACTATGTGCAGACGATATGATGAAAAACTCTAGAGAGTCACCTGAAAAACTACTGAAACACAACGGCATTCAGTAAGCCTGATGAATGTGAAGTAATGGCTTCCATAAATAACAAACAGAAGATATAATGGATGAAAAGACCTCAAGTATAGCAACAAACACAATAAAAGACCTAGACATAAACTTAATAGAAATTTGAAGGAGATATATGAACAAAATTTCAAGTCATTTTTAAAAGACAGGCAAATGACCAAATGGAAAAGCACATTGTGGTCTCAGATAGGAAAAACTGACCTCATAAAGATGTCATTCTTCTTAACTTGGAAGTCAAATGCAATTCTAATAAAAAAGAATAGCGAGGAAAGCTCTGGGGGGAAAAAATGAGTAATAAAAAGAAACCAGCTCTGCCAAATATTAAGATGTTTTGTAGATCTCAATAATTAAAACCAGGCCAGGCGTGGTGGTTCGCACCTGTAATCCCAACACTGGGAAGCCAAGGAGGGAGGATTGCTTGAGGCCAGGAATTCAAGACCAGCTTGGGCAACAAAGCAAGACCCTGTCTCCACAAAAATTAAAAAATTAACCAGGCCTGGTGGCAGGTGCCTGTAGTCCCAGCTACTTGGAAGGCTGAGGTGGTAAAATCACTTGAGCCCATTAGTTCAAGGATTCAGTGAGCTGAGACCGTGTCACTGTACTTTGGCCTGGGCACAGAATGAGACCCTGTCTAAAAAAATAAAAATAGGCAGGGTATGGTGGCTCACCCCTGTAATCCCAGCACTTTGGGAAGTTGAGGCAAGTGGATCATGAGATCAGGAGTTCAAGACCATCCTGGCCAATATGGTGAAACCTGTCTCTACTAAAAATACAAAAAATTAGCCAGACATGGTGGTGTGTGCTTGTAGTCTCAGCTACTCAGGAGGCTGAGGCAGGAGAATAGCTTGAATCCAGGAAGTAGAGGTTGCAGTGAGCCGAGATCACGCCACTGCACTCTGGCCTGGGTGACAGAGCGAGGCTCCATCTCAGAAGAATAAATAAAAAAAATTAATAATAACAACAAAACAATGTGAAACTGTTGCACAAATAGACAGATAAATCAATGGAGTAGAACAGATGGCCCAGAAAGCAGACCAAATACATTTGAGAATTTAATATATGATAAAAATGGCATCTTAAGTCAGTGGAGAAAGGCAGAACATTCAATAAATGTTTCTGGGACAGCTGGACAGCCAACTGGAAAAGAAAAAGTTGGAACCACACTCACACCAGACACTAGAATAGACTGCAAGTGTAACAGACTAAAATTTTAAAAAGGAAGCCATAAAAGTACTAGAAGACTCACAAAAATGAGGCAACCTGACATTATCTGTCCCTGATGGAAAAACACACCACCTATGAAATAGTCTTGAAAGGGAAAAATTAATCTAAATGTGAAAGCACCTCAATCCCTGCCAATTTACAGAAAATAAAGAGGACATGGGAACATTTATGAAGTACACCACAGGGATACAACTAGCAAAATCCAGTCTGTGGGATACTCAAGAAAACAGACCCAAGGTGTTATTAGAAAAGAAAACAAAAAAAGAAAAAAGAAAAAGAGATGAACCTGTGGATTAAAAAGAGATTAAAGATACATTGCCTTAGTTCAGGTGCTCAGTATCTCTTGTCTGCTGTCAATTTCTTCAGGAACTTCTATTCAGGATATTTTACCATGGTCATTACAAAGTGAAGACCTGCTGTTTTTTTTTTTTTTTTTTTTTTTTTAAGTTTACTGGTTT
This sequence comes from Plecturocebus donacophilus, assembly GCA_004027715.1. Lineage (NCBI taxonomy): Eukaryota > Metazoa > Chordata > Mammalia > Primates > Pitheciidae > Plecturocebus > Plecturocebus donacophilus. The sequence continues at coordinate 10,677 of PVKP010029321.1, forward strand.
CTTAATTTTCATTTATTTCCTTAATTTTTTTTCTTTTTCTATCTTTGAGATGGAGTCTTGTTCTGTCACCTAGGCTGGAGTGCAATGGCATGGGTTCAAGTGATACTCCTGCCTAAGCCTCCCAAGTAGCCGTGACTACAGGTGCACGCCACCACCATGCCCAGCTTATTTCTTTATTTTTTTCTTAAGAGATGGGGTTTCACCATGTTGGCCAGGTTGGTCTTGAACTTTTGACCTCAAGAGATCCACCCTCTTTGGCCTCCCAAAGTGCTGGGATTACAGGGATGAGCCACCGCGCCCGGCTCTTTAATTTTTAAGCAGGTAAGATATTCCCATTGGTGAAAAATTCAAAGTTAAAAATGGCATAAAGTGAATTCTTTTTTATTTATTTTATATGTATACATATTTATTTCAACTGCTTTTGGGGTACAAGTGGTTTTTGGTTACATGGATGAATTATATAGTGGCCAATTATGAGGTTTTAGTGCATCCTCTACCCAAGTTGTATACACTGTACTGAATATATAGTTTTTGTTTTTTGTTTTTTCTCATTTGTTTGTTTGTTTTTTTTGAGATAGAGCCTCGCTCTGTAGCCCAGGCTGGAGTGCAGTGGCATGATCTCAGCTTTGGCTCACTGCAACCTCCACCTCCCAGGTCCCAGTTTAAGCAATTCTCCTACCTCAGCCACCCAAGTAGCTGGGATTACAAGCACAAGCCACCATGCCCAGTTAATTTTTGTAGTTTTTAGCAGAGACAGGGTTTCACCATGTTGGCCAATCTGGTCTTGAACTCCTGACCTCGTGATCCGCCCACCTTGGCCTCCCAAAGTGCTGGGATAACAGGCATGAGCCACCGTGCCCAGCCCAATATGTAGTTTTTAATCTTCACTTCGCTCCCTCCCTTCCCACTTCAGAGTCTCTAAAGTGCACTATACCATTCTATATGTATTTGCATATCCATAGTTTAGCGCCCATTTGTGAGAACATACATTTGATTTTCCATTCCTGTGTTATTTCAATTAAAATAATGGTCTCCAGCTTCATCCAAGTTGTTGAAAAAGACATTATTTCATTCCTTTTTATGGCTGAGTAGTAGTCCATGATATGTATATATACCACATTTTCTTTATCCACTCATTGGTTGATAAGAACTCAGATTGGTTCTGTATCTTTGCAATTGTGAATAGTGCTGCAATAAACATATGCATGGAGGCATCATTTTGATGTAATAACTTATTTTCCTTTGGGTAGATAGCTTGTAGTGGGACTGCTGAGTTGAATGGTAGATCTACTTTTAGTTCTTTAAAAAATCTCCATACTGTTTTCCATAGAGGTTGTACTAATTTACATTCCCACCAGCAGTGTATAAATGTTCTATATTCACCACATTCATGCCAACATCTATTTTTTGACTTTTTAATAATAACCATTCTGGCAGGGGCAAGGTGGTAGGTAGTACACCTTGGTTTTAATTTGCATTTTCCTAATAATTAGTGATATTGGCCATTTTTTCACGTTTGTTGGCCATTTGTATATCTTCATTTGAGAAATGTCTATTCATGTCATTTGCCCACTTTTTGATGAGATTAGTTGGGTTTTGGAGGTTTTTTTTTTTTTTTTTTTTGCTGATTTGTTTGAATTCCTTGCAGATTCTGAATACAGTCCATATATGTATAGTTTGCAAATATTTTCTCCCATTCTGTGGGTTGTCTGTTGTTTACTCTGATGATTATTTCTTTTGCTGTGCAGAAACTTTTTAGTTTAATTAAGCCTCATTTATTTATTTTGGTTTTTGCTGCATTTGGTTTTGGGGTTTAAGTCATAAATTCTTCTTCCTACCTCATTCCTCAAGCCAATTTCCTCTTTCTCAAAATATTGCTGTTTTATGTGAATCTCTCAATGTTTTTTATGCATTCACAAGAAGACCCATATTCTTTTTTCCCCTTAATAAAACATATGTACGCCAAACATATTGCTCTTGTGTTCTTGCTTTTCTTCAGTGAAGTATTTGAATAGCTTCCAAATTCATTTTCCTGACTGCAATCTTGTACTTTCCAATCCATTCTTCATGTCACTGTTGGGTTGATCATTCTAAAATACAGATCTGATCATGCTTATAAACTTACAGTGTCTCCCTCTTAATTACGGGATCAATTTCAACTCCCTAGCATGGCACAATATTCAACATCTTTCATAATCTAGCCCTAACCTACCCTCTTCCCAGGTATTTGCCTTACCATTCCTCACTACAAATCCCAAACCCCAAGGACACTGGATTCTGAATACACCAAATGATTTCTTTGTCCATGATTATCTCTCTGCCTGGAACTTCTTTTCACTTCTCCATCTCCTAAGTTTTTCTTCTATCTATCTTTCAAGATCCAGCTAAATGATACATCCTTTTGGAAGCCTGCCCTCACTTGTTCCAAGCAGAACTACCAGGGACTATGCTCCCCTATTAGGACTAATCAACTTTCCCTTCCACTATGCCCACAGAGTCCTTCGTTCAAGCCTATAATACATTCCATGTCACGATGTACCATGTTATTATTTCTACTAGTCAGTAGTGAATAAATGAAAGATCATGCCTTATGGCCAACCCAATCCCGTCCCCAAAGAATCCTAACTTCAAATAATGGGACTGCAAAAAGAATACCAAAAGTCAGGCTTGCAAAGAATTTTACCAGTCCACTAAAATGAATTTATTGGTTTGCCTTCATTCCAGATGGTCCTTGAAATCAACATCTTGTATTATTCACACAGCACACCAACAGCTGCAGAGAGGATTGTATCCTTCTTCCAGCAAGCCCCAGCAGGCTATCTGACTCCTTCAAAGAACACCAACTTACCCCCTGGCCATACACCAAAGAAAATTCCACAGTCGCATATCCTGGTGAGCAAAGTGAAGCTCCATAGGTTTATTTAAGGAGAGCCAACAATTGGTTACAAGAGCAGAGACTGGAAATCACTAGTTCCCCTAATTAGATCCCTGTGATAATCTTCCAGAAAACAAAAGACTTCAGTCTAATTTTTTTTCTTGTATGTTTATGAGTATTTCAGCTTATGGTGAAAGTAAGAATTTGGCTGCAGAAAAACACTTTATTAGTAATAAGAATACAGGTATGGTTGCTGATCGAAGCTGAAGGGAAGGAGCTAGTGTAATTGGCCCTCCAGATCAGTGCTCTGCCTACGGTACCAAAGGTAGGTTTCTGAGTGATTTTATTCCTCCCCCCCACTTCAATCTAATATAATCTTCTTATTTCCTTTCTTGTATTTCTTTCAACCAAATACTCCCAATTAGTTTTTTCAATTTATCTGCCTGCAGTATTATACTGTATGCCTGAATGCACCAAATGGTCATTTATGTTTTTATAGATGTTAAATTTTTTACCCAACACCTTTTAAGCTTCTTACTAAACACACATATTTAAGCATTGACCTAAATCATTACTATCTAACTGTCCCTGGAACCACAGGACTTTAAGCTAGAAGGTATCTGAGAAATCACCGAGTGAGCCAATGCCCACAGTGAACAGTTACTAAAAAAGATGAATATATTTCTCTAAGATCACGAGTTGACTGCACAACTTTGACCAGGATGTTTTCCTAGTATTCATTTCATCTGGGCATGGTGGCTCACATCTGTAATCCCAGCACTTTGGGAGGCCGAGGCAGGCGGATCTCTTGAGGCCAGGAGTTCAAGATCAGCCTGGCCAACATCACAAAACCCCATCTCAACTAATAATACAAAAATTAGCTGAGCATGGTGGCATGCACCTGTAATCCCAGCTAGTTGGGAGGCCAAGGCATGAGAATCACTTGAATCCAGGAGGCAGAGGTTGCAGTGAGCTGAGATCATGCCACTGCATTCCAGCCTGGGCCACAGAGCAAGACTCTGTCTCAAAAAAACACAAAAAACAAAACAAACAAACAAAAAATAAATATAAATTCATTTCACTGTTATTTCTATCACATTGAGTTATTTCCATTCCTTCCATTTTATTTCCTTAATCTTATTGTTCTCAAATTTGTTTCACAACCAACTGCAGTCTAGCCCACCAGAGTCCTCAAATGAAGGAATTTCCTGTTACTAGGAGCATCTTCTTGAATTATATTCAAACTCCTTCTTGCAACAGGGAATATAAGTAGAGGTAAGAAGAGAACTGGGGTTTAGGGGAGAGGCAAGTTATTAATCTTCAATTAGATTAGTCCATCTTCAATCCATCTACCAGTTAGAAAGTTCTGAGGTTTCCCATTCCTGATTCTTTCATAACATCTCATATTCAGTAAGCCATATTTAGGGCAACGAAGGTCAAAAGCACAACAGGCTCCTCTGCAACTACTTGGCCAAATATCAAGAAAGATGGTAAATTTATTGCTCTATGTTATAGCCCAAAATAAATTAGAAGAACAATATCATTATGAAATAAAGAATTCTTGTGAGATTCTTCCTGCAATCATCTAAAAGCCTTTTAGACTGAAATTATTTGCAGTCATAATAGGAAGAAAATTTCTAGGCTGGGGATGGTGGCTCATGACTGTAACCCTAACACTTTGCAGGGGCTGAAGTGGGAGAACTGCTTGAGCCCAGGAGTTTGAGGTTACAGTGAGCTTTGATCATGCCACTGCACTCCAGCCTGGGTGAAAGAGAGAGAGCCTGTTGAAAGAAAGAAAAGAGGAAGGGAGGGAGGGAGGGAAGGAAGGAAGGGGAAGGGAAAGGGGAAGGGGAAGGGGAAAAAAGGAAGCAGGTCAGATGAAGTGGCTACTCCTGTAATCCCAAGACTTGGGAAGGCCAAAGCAGGAGGACTGCTTGAGCCCAGGAGTTTGAAACCAGCCTGGAGAACATAGTAAGACCCCGTCTCTTCTCAAAAAAAAGAAAGGGGGTAAAAAAAAAGAAAAGAAGAAAATTCCTGAATATTTAAGTAGACATTTGTTAGGTGTTAAATTGTGTCCCAGCAAAAAGATATCTTGAAGTCCTAACCCCTACTATCTTGGAATGTGACATTATTTGGAGACAGGGTCTTTACAGAAGTAATCAAGTTAAAATGGGGTCATTAGGGTGGCCCTAATCTAATAAGGCTGATGTCCTTGTAAAAAGGGGAGATTTGGAGACACACATCTAGAGAAAGACAATGTGAAGACACAGGGAGAACGTCATGTACAAGCCAAGGAACACTTGAGGCTACCCAGAAGCCAGGACAGAGGCAGGAAGCAGATTCTGCGTCACAGCCCTCAGAAGGAGCCAACCCTGCCAACACTTTGGTTGTGGATTCCTAGCCTCCATAACGGTGACACAATTGTAAAACAAAAAGTAAAATTCTAAGCCTGCCCCCTCAACCAACTGAAAGAATCCTTCCTCTTGGCCTAGGGCATTCCAAAGTTAATCTGAAAAACTAATTCAGGCCATGATGGGAAGTGGTGGTCAAACATGCCTCATTATTTATACCTTCCTCCCGCTGCAATTGAGGCACAGCTGATCAGCATTAACATTAAAACAAAGACTTTAATACTGACAGAGCAGACGCCTTAAGTCTGATAAGAAACATTTACAATCTATTCTCCCTGAAGCCTGCTACCTGGAAGCTCCATCTGCATAAGAACTTTGATCTCCACAACCCTTATCTTTACCCAGACACTCCCTCCTACTGATTCCAGGTCTTTAAATAAACTATTTCAACCAACTGCCAACCAGAAAATCTTTGAATCCACCTAGGACTTGGAAGCCCTCCCCTCTCCCACCCCACCTCCCCCTTTCTGGACCAAACCAATGTACATCTTACATATATTAATTGATACCTTATGTCTCCCAACAATGTATAAAACCAAGCTGAAGCCCAACCACCTTGGACAAATGTTGTCAGGACCTTCTGAGGCTGTGTCATGAGTACGTCCTTAAGCTTAGCAAAATAAACTTCTACATTAAGACTTGTCTCAGATACTTCTTGGTTTACACAATCAATATGTCTGTTGTTGAAGCCACCCAGTTTGTGGTACTTTGTAGGGCATCCCTAGGTCACTCATACATTTGATGAGCAATGATCCCCAGCCAGTGGTACCAGAAATCAACTTCAGGTTTATAGAGGGACCCCTCTAAATGTTAACAGAAAAAATACAGCTTAGCTTTCTGCAAAAGGTAAACTTGAGAGATTTTCCACTTCAGAATAACTTTCATATTTATGTAAATAAATTTCACATTTACGCAAAGGCCAATTTTAAATGCTGCTTCTCTTCAAATACTACACTAACACTTTTGCCAAACCAGGATATGGAACATGGAACACAGTCTCTCTCTCTCTCTCTCTCTCTCTCTCTCTCTCTCTCTCTCTCTCTCTCACACACACACACACACACACACACACACATTGTATCCCTACTTTTGGTCTTGAATAGATCCGAAGTTCCCACAGTTGCTGGGACTATGATTCCAACTGATGCCTGTCAGTTTAGCAGATGAGACTGGAACAGCTGTATCTTCAATACACATCACTGTCTTAAATAGATGCTCGAAATGAATTACAATTAAATTACAGAGCTGTCAAAAAGGGTTATAATTATAGCATTTATTCACCACATTTACAAGGCCAGACATAGACAAAAGGAACTGAAGCCTGAAGAAAAAGAACAAAAAAACCACTCCACATTACTTACCTCAGCAGGAAATCTGGTTGGGGGAAAGAGGAAGATGAGTTAGTTATCACACAAAGAGCCCGTTTTCTGCAACCACATAGCTCTGTGTTTCCAGAAGGTCTTCCATTCCAGAAGTTGGAGGTGCTTTAAGACATCATCTGGTGGCAACGCATTACTCTTTTACAATTGGAAAAGGGAGGGCCAACAAGGTTGCCATGACTCACCCAGAGCTACAGACAAGCCAGGGAGGAGCTGGGACCTGAACCAAGAGCAAGGGCAACTCCCGTCAGTGGGCTGAACAAAGAAGGCAAAATCAGGACACCCAGACCTGGTCCCTTGTTTTGCTCTCATCTACAGGACATATTAATTTATCCAGCAGTTATTTATCATGCAGTTCTTTTAGGAAGCTTAGAAATCATCCTTTACTTTCTGCTAAAATGACACAAAATAAAAGAGAGGAAGAAAATCCTCAACTGCCACTTATGCTAGTCAATTCTGTTACTAATCAATAATGCATTTAGAACCACCGGAAGAACGGTACAGTCTCTTAGTCACCTTCAACCTCAGCATCCAAATGATAAATTGAGGACAGAATACTATGCAGTGAGCAAACACTTTGAATTAAAAAAAAAAAAAAGCTAACTAGATCATCCCCCATGGTTTCAATCAAGCAATCAACAAATATCTATTGTGCTGTCTCTAAGTGTGACATTGTGCTAGAGACTGCAAGGGCATAGATAGGTGACAGACTTAGACTCATTTCTCAAGAGCTCATAGTCCAGTTGAAGAGACAAGATACAAAGAAAGATAAAGTAAAACAAGGCAGTAAATACGTATTATGATAAACTGCCAATTCGATCATACTCACAATACAGTGGACTAAATATTTATATTGCCCCAGCATTAATATGCTGAAATTCTAACTGCCAAGGTGATGGTATTAGATGGTGGGGACTCTGGGAAATGATTAGATCATCAAGGCAGTGCTCTCATGGATGGGATTAGTGTCCTTATAAAGACATATGAGCCAGGCATGTTGACTCATGCTTGTAATCCCGATGCATTGGAAGGCTGAGGTGAGAGGATCACTTGAGACCAGGAGTTCAAGACCACCCTGGGCAATGTAGTGAAACCTCATCTCTTTAAAAATTATTTTAAAAAATTTAAAGAATTTTTAAAATTAAAAAAATTGGCTGAGTGTGGTGGTATATGCTTGTGGTCCCAGCTACTTGGAGGGCTGAGGTGGGAAGAATGCTTGAGCCCAGGAGTTTGAGGTTAGAGTAAGCTATGACTGTGCCACTGCTCTCCAGCCTGGGTGAAAGAGCAGTACACTGTCTCTTAAAAAAAAATAATGGCTTGTGATAATTTTTAAATAAAAAAATACATGTGCAGGTTAGTTATTTTTTTTAATTACAAAAAAAAAAAATCTGAGAGAGACCCCTCGCCCCTTTTTCCATGTGGGGTTACAGTGAGAAGATGGCCATCTACAATAAAGCAGGCCCTCATTAGACACCAAATCTCACAGTGCCTTGATCTTGGACTTTCCAGCCTTTAGAAATGTGAGAAATCAATTTCTGTTGTTTATAAGCTGCCCAGGCTATGGTATTTTGTTAAAACAGCTGAATGGATTAAGACAAGAAATTCACAGCAAGGAGAAAATTACCTGAGTCTTACCAACCTGTTTCTCACCCTTTCTACCCTGAATGTGACCATTCAGACTTGCTTATTATCTTCAGGTTTACTGAATGTTCTCCTAAAAATTTATTTCAGTTGGTCATTCAGCTGTTAAATTAGGTTTAGCCTTAAGTTGCCTTCTTACATATTTTAAGTTGAGCCTAAAGATTTTTCCATAGTAAACTGTAACCTAATTTGTATGTGTAAACAGAGCATAACCTAGTCTTGTGCTAATCACCAAGTACTGGCAAATCCAAGGTGATCAAGTGTTCAAACTGTGTTCAGATAAGGCAAATGCCAAACTGTAACCAATCCAGAAATAAGGCAAACACCGAACTGTAACCAATCCAGCTGTTTCTGAACCTCACTTCCATTTTCTGAATGTCATTTTCCTTTTTCTGTCCATACATCTTCCAACATGTGGCTGCACTGGAGTCTCTGAATCTACTCTGGCCTGGGGTTTGGGGATGTAGAGGCTGGGGAAGTGGGGGTGATGCCCAATTGATGAATCACTCTTTGCTCAATTAAACTCTCTAATTTGTCTAAGGTTTGTCTTTTAACAGATGGCATCTAAAGTGAGTCCTAAAGCAGAGCTTCTAGAGACTCCCAGGAGCATCGAGTGACCAAGAGAGGTTACCTGCTAGGCCCACCGTGTCCACTGCTTTCCCGCAGCAACTAAAGGCCACAGTAAGTTCTCTCTTGGATTCCAAAGCTCCACAGATTTTTGTTATGAGTTATCGGAGTTTGTTTGATGCAGACTGGGTTTGGAAGTCATGACAGAAACTGGACTGAGCCCAGGATGAGATTGGATCCAATAATTAACTGGCTTGGATCCATTTAGAGGCATTAGATATCTGACTGGATCAGACAGAAACTGGTAGTAAATGGCAATATTGCAGGGGTGGCAAATTTGCAGGTATTTTTGTGTTCTACCCCCTTTGTTTCTTTTTGCTTATGTACTTTGGTAGGGAAAATCATTGGCTAAGTTGATCAAGGTGATCTGAGAGCCCAAGTCAAGATTCAAGGTAAAAATGAAATCCTTAATTTCGAAAGAGGTAACTACTCCACTGTTCAGCTATGCCTACATTTACATGTGCAAGTGTTACTGGGAAGGGGTCCCAATGCAGACCCCAAGAGAGGGTGCTTATCCCTTGCACAAGAAAGAACTCAGGGCATGTCCACAGAATAAAGTGAAAGTTAAGTTTATTAAAAAAGTAAAGCTGTAAATGAACAGCTACTTTGTAGAGCAGCCCTAGAGCTGCTAGTTGGCTATTTTTACAGTTATTTCTTGATTATATGCTAACCAAGGGATGGATTATTCATGTGTTCTCCAGGAAAACGGTGAAAAATTCCTGGAGCTGCAAGTTCCTCCCCCTTTTAGACAATATAAGGTAACTTCCAGATGTTACCACTGCATTTGTAAACTATCATGGTGTTGGTGGGAGTGTCTTTTAGCATGCTAATGTATTATAATTAGCATATAATAAGCAGTGAGGATGACCAGAAGTCACTTTCATCCTCATCTTGGTTCTGCCAGGTTTTGGCTGGCTTCCTTACTGCCTCCTGTTTCATCAGCAGGGTCTTTGTGACCTGTATCTTGTGCCAATCTCCTGCCTCATCCTGTGACTAAAAATGCCTAGCCTCCTGGGGACACAGCCCAGCAGGTCTTTTTTCAGCAGGAGGCACTCAAATACCTAGGCAGATTGGGGTGTGTCCCCAGTGAAACCCCACCTCCAGGCCAAACAGTTTAAAGCCTGAAAGCCAAGTTACAAGTCAAATCCGTGAACCAGACTGAAAACCTGTCTTCCCACTTGGCATGGTTTCCTCTAATTAATCCCTGTCCTTCACCTATTTTACATATACCTACCCTTCTCTAATTGATGTTTTATACTGTCATGCCCATGTTTAGTCGTCCCTTTGTTTTAACCTTTTTTCGATACTCACAAACCAATCAGCATTCATTCCCCAATTCTGAGCCCATAATTGCCCCAGACTCAGACACACTGGGGGAGAACCCAGCCAACCATGAGTGGCTGACCCCTCCGGCATCCACTCTCCACTGAGAGCTGTCCCCTTGCTCAGTAAAATTCTTCTCTGCCTTCCTCATTCTTCAGTTGTCACCATATACTCATTCTTCTTAGACATGAGACAAGAACCCAGGAACTGCCAAAGATGGATACAGGCTATAACAAAGATAGGTTGAGGCACACCTGGCATAGCCATGGGCTGAGCTGGTATGTAAGCCAGGCATGGCCTGGGCAGGCCAAGTAGGCAAGCTGCCTCCTGTGGCGGGCAGTGTGAACAAGCTAGGCCTGGGTAGGGGCACTGCTGGCCTGGCTTGCAAAGTGACTTGGAAAAATCCTTTTTCAGTCTCGGCCTTATTTTACTCAGCCCCTATTCAAGATTGAGTTTCTCTGGTTCAAATGCCTCTGACATAAGTATTATATTAGGCCCTGGAAGCAGTAATTCCTTTAGAAATTGCAAAATCTTTCTAAAGGTCATTTAAAATTACAATGGAATGTTACAAATGAAAAACACTGAACTTGAAGAAATGCATTTGAAAATGAGGGCTCCCAAATTAGTCTCAACTAGGGATGGCTACTGATATGCATAAGCTCCTAAAAAGATTTCAATATTTTTAATGTTTTTTAAAGACTCATCATAAAAGGCAAATAAAACACTTTATCCTAGATAAAGTGTTTACAAAAGGTAAACCTTAGGGTAAAGTGGGTTTGCTTCTTTTTCAGATCTGTCTATGCAGAGAATGGTTTGCTTCTTTTTCAGATCAGTCCATGGAGAATGCTTTCTTTGCCCTATTCTTTAATGGGCACCACCCTAAACTCAGTAATTACAGCTAAGTTAAAGCTAAAGTTAATTACCATTTACAGAACTTACATACACCTTTATTTCATTTAACTGGCAATCTTCAAATCCTTTTGTAAAATAAATTTACATCTATAAAGGAAATCTTCATTTGTAAGGTATCTCTGTCTCTGCATCTAAACCACTAGGAACTTTAATTATGGGGAAGACAAGGGATTAATGTTTGTCTAACAAACCCTGCCTTTGTTTAAACCTGAGTTCTGTGCTTTCGGACGCAAACTGTCTACCTTGTTTTGCTTGTGTCCTCTCTCTGGAGCTGCAAATTTAGAGTTGCCTCCCTAACAATTGTTTTAGGCATAAAAGAGGTAATCAAGAGATTGATGGTGGGAAGAAACTTTGAAAACGGGCAAATGAGGAATCTTACAAATCTGTAAGATCTGCTTCTGTCTATGTGTCTGTTATGTCTATATGTGTTATGCACATGTGAGAATATGTGGTTAAGTATAGCTAGTTTTTCAATTGTTGCTAACACAGAAATGGACCTGTACACCAAACCCTCAAGTCAAGAATCTACCTATATAACAAACCTACACATATATCCCTGAACCTAAAATAAAGGTTAAGGCATTTTTAAAAATAGAAATGGTTTCAAAATTATCAGTTAAACATAATTTTATAATTGCTGGATTTTACTGTGATCTTGTGTTTCTAGTTTTGAGCCTCTGAATTGAGGATTCTGCATAGGTAGCCACGGTGAAGTCTGGAAACACATGCTCAGTGCCTTGACCAGCAGCTACAAGTCAGAGTCAAGCCCATTATGGCCCCTTCTTCCTGCCTAACCTTTGCCCCTGGCTATTCTGAGAGGGGTTGGATCCTCTAGGGCATGGACTTCACAGCCCTATCTTCTGTCCTGAGCTCTCTCCTCCTGGCATATAAATTCAGGACTCAGATAAGCTCTGCCCTTCATAGCCATCTTGGATGCTGCGTGGCTACCTGAGACTCAGGAGGACTGGAAAAGACATTAGGGAGGGTACCTGTGTCCTACTTTCAAAATGCTTTCCAGTAATTTAAAATCTTAAAGTGATTTTATCTTAAATAATAATCACAAAATTTGAGTCATTTGTAAGTTGAAATATTAAAATATTAATTATTAAACCTAAGTTTAATTTTACATAGTTTGGCATCTTATTTTTGTATGAAATAGAGAAGCTAAATATATTTACATCTGTTAATAAAAGATAAAGAACTGTCTTTCTAAAAAATTATAAAATAATTTTTATCTACAAATACTGATTAACAGTTCAAAATTACTTCCTAGGGATTTCACTAAAAACTAGGGTTAAAGAGTTAATGTAGTTAATACATGTAATTAAAATGACTAGATGTAAGAAAAACAATTCCATATAGCACATAAAAGCAAGATGTGCTTTTGATGATGGAAGTTATAAAGGCATAAAATGTATATTTGTTAAAAATTTTTTGTCTGGGTGAAGTTACTAGATTTGTCTAGTTTGAAGTCTATCTAATTTGAAGTCAGTTATAGGTTACTTATGTTACTTAAAGCTTGTTTCAAATTTAAGGAATAAAAATAATGTAGATAAAATTAAAATATAAAAAGTTGAAAAAATTTTTAATTGTAAGAAATTATAAAAGGGTTATGGGAATCTGGTATGGTCAAAAGCTGACTGAGATTGAATGAGTTTATTTATAAGGTTTTATTAAAATTAGCTTTATTGATAATACACTAACACAAAAGTAACATTTGGATTTCTCTTTTGAACAAAACTTTTGTATAGCATTAATAAGTAATATATATATTTGTATAGTATTAATAAGTAATAGCAAGATATTTTTGTTCACCTTTTGAGTAAACTGCAAAAAATAAAAAAGAGGAGAGAGATCCTGCCTCCTGCTGTCTTTCTCAGGTCTTTAGACTGTCAGAAAACTGAGTCTCCCCTATCAGAGAGTAAATGTTTTTGCTTTTTAAAATCTTTTAATTATCACTTTGCCTAAATAAATGACTGTTATTTTATGATGACTTGTGATCCTATTTTGATCAAGTCTTTTAAACCTTTTACATTTGTCAGGCTTCGCAAAATCAAATTTCAACTTCAAAATTTAGTCTCTTTGGACCTCTAATTTTGGAATACTACAGAGAGCCCCTGAAACCTCCATAAGAGAGACAACAGGATTGATATATTAAATCATATGGGAAGCATTGCCAAATAATAAATGATGTTTAACTTTCTTTAAGGTGTATTTTATTGAATATGTTATTAATATATGTTGTAAAACTATATGAGATTTCTAAAATTCTGTATGTCTGGGTATATGCTATCAGTTGTAAGTATGGTTGTTATGTTAAATTACTGTGGGCCATAAGATAACCCATTTCCTCGTCAACTGTGTCTTTTTTTTTTCTTTTTTTGAGATGGAGTTTTGCTCTTGTTGCCCAGGCTGGAGTGCAATGGCTCGATCTCGGCTCACTGCAACCTTCACCACCCATGTTCAAGCAATTATCCTGCCTCAGCCGCCTGAGCAGCTGGGATTACAGGTGTCTGCCACCATGCCCAGGTAATTTTTGTATTTTTAGTAGAGATGGGGTTTCACCTTGCTGGCCAGGCTGGTCTTGAACTCCTGATCTCAGGTGATCCACCCACGTTGGCCTCTCAAAGTGCTGGGACTACAGGTGTGAGACACTGCGTCTGGCCTCCAATTGTGTCTTTATACCAATTTTAAGTCATTTCCATAGTTAAAGGCTTAATTCTAGAGCTGTTTCTGAAAATTTCACAAGCAAGCAAAATTCTAGAGTATTGTGTCTTCAAGGAAGTTCACAAAAAAGATGGAAAGGACTCTGACAAACACTCTTGAATACAGGTTCCTGATAACTTTTGGATCATGTAATTTGGACTGGGTAAGAATTCCTAGGACTCTAATGAAGAGACTGACTAATTTATGAAACTGCTAACCCAAGCAGTAGAAAAATTAATTGAACACCAAGAAAATACTTTGCCAGACTCAAACTGAATCCAACAGCACATCAAAAAGCTTATCCATCACAATCAAGTTGGCTTCATCCCAGGGATGCAAGGCTGGTTCAATATCCACAAAGCTATAAATCTAATCCATCACATAAACAGAACCAAAGACAAAAACCACAAGATTATCTCAATAGATGCAGAGAAAGCAAAATTTTTTAACAGCCCTTCATGCTAAAAACTCAATAAACTAGGTATTGATGAATCATATCTCAAAATAATAAGTGCTACTTATGACAAACCCACAGCCAATATCATACTGAATGGGCAAAACCTTGAAGCATTCTCTTTGAAAACTGGCATAAGACAAGGATGCCCTCCCTCACCACTCCTATTCAACATAATATTGGAAGTTCTGACTAGGGCTATCAGGCAAGTGAAAGAAATAAAGCGTATTTGAATAGGAAGAGAGGACGTCAAATTGTCCCTGTTTGCAGATGACATGATTGTATATTTAGAAAACCCCATTGTCTCAGCCCAAAATCTCCTTAAGCTGATAAGCAACTTCAGCAAAGTCTCAGGATACAAAATCAATGTGCAAAAATTGCAAGAATTCCTACATACCAATAATAGACAAACAGAGAGCCAAATCATGAGTGAACTCCCATTCACAGTCGCTACAAAGAAAATACCTAGGAATACAACTAACAGGAAATGTGAAGGACCTCTTCAAGAAGAACTACAAACTGCTGCTCAAAGAAATAAGAGAGGACACAAACAGATGGAAAAACATTCCATGCTCACGGTTAGGAAGAATCAATATCATGAAAATGGCCATACTGCCCAAAGTTATTTATAGATTCAATGCTATCCCCATCACACTACCATTGACTTTCTTCACAGAATTGGAAAAAACCATCTTAAACTTCATATGGAACCAAAAAAGAGCCTGTGTAGCCAAGAAAATCCTAAGCAAAAAACAAAAAAACAATGCTGGAGGCATCATGCTACCTGACTTCAAACTATATTACAGGGCTACAGTAATCAAAGCAGCATGGTACCGGTACCAAAACAGAGATATAGACCAATGGAACAGAATAGAGGCTTCAGAAAGAACGCCACACAACTACAACCATCTGATCTTTGACAAACCTGACAAAAACAAGCAATGGGGAAAGGATTCCCTGTTTAATAAATGGTGTTGGGAAAACTGGCTAGCCATATGTAGAAAGTTGAAACTGGATCCCTTCCTTACATCTTATACAAAAATTAACTCTAGATGGATTAAAGATTTAAACATGAGACCTAACACCATAAAAAACCTAGGAGAAAACATAGGCAATACCATTCAGGACATAGGCATAGGCAAAGACTTTATGACTAAAACATCAAAAGCTATGGCAACAAAAGCCAAAATAGACAAATGGGATCTAATTAAACTTCAGAGCTCTCCACAGCAAAAGAAAGTATCAATACAGTGAACCAGCAACAAACAGAATGGGGAAAAAATTTGTAATCTACCCATCCGACAAAGGGCTAATATCCAAAATCTACAAAGGACTTAAACAAATTTACAAGAAAAAAAAACCATCAAAAAGTGAGCAAAGGCTATGAACAGGCACTTCTCAAAAGAAGACACTTATGCTGCCAACAAACAAATGAAAAAAAAACTCATCATCATTGATCATTAGAGAAATGCGAATCAAAACCATATTGAGATACCATCTCACGCCAGTTAGAATGGTGATCACTAAAAAATCAGGAAACAACAGATGCTGGAGAGGATGTGGAGAAATAGGAACACTTTTACACTGTTGGTGGGAGTGTAAATTAGTTCAACCATTGTGGAAGACAGTGTGGCAATTCCTCAAGGATCTAGAAATAAAAATACCATTCAACCCAGCAATCTCATTACTGGGTATATACCCAAAGGATTATAAATCGTTCTAGTATAAAGACACATGTACAGGTATGTTCATTGCGGACTGTTCCAAGTCCTTGGAACCAACCCAAATGCCCATCAATGATAGACTGGATAAAGAAAATGTGGCACATATATACCATGGAATACTATGCAGCGATAAAAAAGGATGAGTTCCTGTCCTTTACAGGGACATGGATGAACCTGGAAACCATCACTCTCAGCAAACTAACACAAGAACAGAAAACCAAACACTGAATGTTCTCACTCATAAGTGGGTGATGAACAATGAGAACACACGGACACAAGGAGGGGAAAAAAACACACGGGGGACGGGGGGGGGGGGGCTAGGGGAGGAATAGCAGGGGGTGGGAAGATTGGGATAGAATTAGAAGAAATACTTAATGTAGATGACGGGGTGATGGATGCAGCAAACCACCACCAGGGCACGTGTATGCCTATGTAACGAACCTGCATGTTCTGCACATGTACCCCCTAGAACTTAAAGTATAATAAATTTTAAAAAATAAATTAAGAAAAAGAAGGAGAGAGATCCAAGATGGCCGCTTAGCAGCAGCTCAGGATTGTAGCTCCCAGTGAAAGCGCAGAGAGCAAGTAGATGCCGCAATTTCAGATGAATTTTTGTTGCCCACAAACTAGTGGATTCCTGGCAGAGGAGCCACATGGGTCGCCAGCGTGACTCTTTTTTTTTTTTTAGAAAAAGAGAGAAAAGGAGAAAGAAAGAGCAAAAGAAAGAAAAAAGGAATGAAAGAGAGAAAGAAAGAGGAGAAAGAGGAAGAGAGTGTGGGATTCTTGTTTTATTGCCCAGGCTAGAATGCAGTTTAAAAATGGGTATTAAAAACCTCTTTTATGCCAATAATTGTGCTTAACAATGGAGACAGGAAGGAA